>JAVYIG010009969.1:0-73135 GCA_035222895.1 Strongylocentrotus droebachiensis
TAAAAAAAAAACATTTAAACAAAACTTAGATATGGACAATTACAAGTAAAACACAGTAAAATAGATCATAACTTATAACATATTCCATACTTGCAAACAAATTGATGATACAAATAGAATAGATTCCTCATTATTATTATTTTTGTAATCATTGTTAAGTGAGGAATATTCATATTTTAAATAGAAATTGAGGCTGATTACTTGAGTTATAACAAGTAAATACTGGAGATTTGTTAAATGTTGAACCGTATTAAAATGCAAACTGAATGTCTATTTATAATGCTACACAATATATGAGGATTTATCATAGAAACATGATTAAACAATACAGAAAGAGAGAGAAAGTGTCAGGGAGAGAACGATTTAAAAAGAGAGAGTTAAGTAAGACAGAAAAAACAGGAAGAAATGCGGAAGATGAGAGAGAGAGAGAGAGATAGGGAGGGAACGGTATGAGAAGAATGGAACAATTGGAACTGTGAACAAATGGAGAAGAGGAATGATGATGAAAGTAAGAAGACAAAGGGAAAGCGATTAAACAGGAAATTCCAAAGTAAAACTACAAAGTTTCCTTTACAGAGAAAACCTGTACAATTTACCAATTATACATGACTAAGATAATAACAGAATTATGTGCAAAAAACTTTAAATAATTATGTAAAGAGATAGAATGTACATGGGAACGTTGAAACACATGTTTATCCATTCACTAAAATGTGGATTACTTGCACTAATCTTTATGAATTGATTAGTATAAAGTAGAGCAGTATTAAAATCAACAGAAGGCATACAATTTAAATAGGAGTTGTTGCCAGTGCAGAAACGTTGAATTGCAACGAAAGGCTTACAAAATTTCCTCATGCAAGATCTCTATATAGGCCTACGCTATACCGTAATGATAGCGATTGAAAGAGTCTTAAACGAGTTGAGATTTTGTCTTCACAATACTAATTGTTCATCATGAATTTGCACCAAACGAAATACAAGACTCGAGATTTCCTTTCTGTTGATTTAAAGGAACTGAATCAAGTTAAATTCAATTCATGAATGTTCGAAGATCGAGCTTTCTTGTGGGCAAGTTTTGGTCAAAGGCCAATAAAGGTTATTCCTTTGAGATGTTTTAAAGGGAAATGTCCTTTTAGTAGGGGGAAGAGGGGGAAAGATAAAAAGGAAGAAAGTGAAGATAGATATAAGAAAATTGGGTGATAAAAAAAAGAGAAACGGAAGCCAGCGAGATAAGTAAAAGATGGAGCATGTATAAAGGGGCTAAAGGATCATTTAGAACTGCGTCACGACCCTACGTGTTCCTACCATAAAAGGTGCGTAAATTTGTTTGCTCTATATCCCCTGCATAGTTCGTGATTCTAGCTTTAAACCCAATAAAATCTGATGTTCTTCAAGATAATGAGATGAAACACTTTTACACCGAATAAACTTAATTGCCACGTGAGTAAATAAAGTGGAAAATCAATTTATTGGTCACATTATATTTTAAGTTAACTGTATTGGTACTTTCAACCCAATAAAATCGGAAGTTCTTCAACATGATGACATAAACATATTTAAGTCGGTTGAACATAAATTTTGCATTACATGTTTGTCATGTGTGTGAATAAAGTAGGACATCAATTTATTGGTCACATTAGATTTTAAGTTCACTGTATTGATACGTTTAACCCAAAAAAAATCGAATGTTCTCTTCAACATGACTTTGTCATGACTTTGTCATGTTACTGACTAAAATGAGATATTGTCATATTTACTAAGGTTATCTTCTGCAAAATTAAACTAATGCATATCAAATACGTTTTGTGGGGGCCTATCTCTTAAATTATTTATTATTTTAAGTATATTTTAAGTTTCTATAATAACGAGTGGGAAAAGTATGAAACCTCTTCCTGTGACAATCGCCAATCATGGTTCATTAAGTATCCAGTAACGGTCATCATAATGTTTTAGTAGATGACTTTGTCAGTAAGATCTTCAAAATGACAAAATAATTAGCAGGCGATAATAACTAAGGTGATGCATTACAATAAGTAAAGCTACCTTTGAATGAAAATCTCAATAAGGTAGATGATACGTAGATGATGACGTACAAGTGTATGCAATGTTTGGCAGGCATAAAAGTTTTTAAAAAGTTTAAAATGTATAATACGATAAGAGTGTGAAGAAGAAAAAAACACGGAACGTTAAAATAAAATGCCAAATGGAAATGAAATAAAAAGCGGAATCTTGTAATATACGTTGTTACAGAAACATGTCAACAGATTGCTTCCAATTAATGCATTCCGATTCAACCATCTTTAATCCCGCTAAATATGACAATGTTGAATTTGATTATATATATAAAGAGTTTCATTCTAAAAGAGAATAATCCCCTTGTGTTTTTTTGAGAAAATCAAGGATTGTGTAATTTACCACTTTCTCTTGTAAGATAAATTATCACTCCTTTTTTGTATATTATGGTAGAGATGTAATTCATACATCGTTTTTGTCACCTCTAAACACGTCTATCAATGAATTCTTTTTTCATAAGTTGGTATAATTGCACTGTTTGTTGATTTAGCGCCTTTTGGAATAATTTTGTAAAATGTTTTCACAATTCTCAACCATACATTCACCCTTAAAGGTAAAGACCAGTTTTGGAAACGCCCCCCTCTCAACAAATGAATTGGAAGCTCAGTCTTATTACCAATCATGTGAAAGAATTTGTTTTGACTCATACGTGATGATACAAATTCTGTCGAGACACCGCTTACTAATTGATATATTTGGTAAATTATTATATCTATTTGGACCTGATAGATATCGCGCACGTGTCGCGTAGTCGCATATACATCTTTCTGTGTAGAGTGATTGTAACTTTACCAAGACTGGGCCAAATTTCTTATCATTTTGATGATTCCAGAACCTTACAGTACACGCCAATACTTATATGCTAGATGATCAACCTTTTCTGATCGATTTCACAACGTTTCTTTCACAATGCAATCGCATGACCAGAACTGGCCTTTATCTTTAATATAATTAGTGCGGGGTGGTCGTGGGCGAGTAAGTGTTTGGGCTGCTAATTATGTGGATTTTTTAAAACCATGATGTTTCCAGGGCCCCCTGGTAAACAGTACTTTCATTACTGACGGGACTACCCTGTTTAAATAAAAACAAGTCAATACAAATCTGTTTAATGTATATATCAATATAATTAACCAAAAAATGCATGGAAAAAAAAGATCATAAGAGGTCTTGAACTTATGATTGTGATGAATATTATGTTGCTGTCATCTTTAGGACTATGCACTTCGTACCTCAACCCCCCACCCCCCCCCCCTCTCTCTCTCTCTCTCTCTCTCCCTCTCTCTTTATTTACCTATATATCTCTCTGGAAGCTTACATATTTTGGAAAACAGTAAGGTTCTGTATTTTCATTTAAAAAATGAAATAATATCTTGACTTTGAAAGGTTAACGTGTTAAAACTGACGCCTAAATGATGTATCGGTTTATACAAATTTCCCCCTTACTATTAATACTATGTCGTTTGTTCTCGATTAAATAACTTTAGGTTACTCGCGTCTTCATAATCAACTTTAAATTAATGTATATATGAGGAAAATAAGCAAATAATGAAAAAATCAGTAGTAATAATTCTCGAATTTATTCTGAAAAGGGTATTTTAAAGTCCACTCTAAGTTAAAAACAACACAAATACTCGTTTTTAGACCTGAATCTTTTTTTAATAGGACATATTCATGTTTGCTGAGTTATGCCTAGGTCCAGTGCGGATCCATTGGGGGCCGACGGGCCCGGCCTTCTTGCCATTTATTTATTTTCTCCCCCCCCCCCCCCCCCCCGGCCCGCTTATTCGACGGCTGGATGATTCGCTGCTAAAATATTTCCTAACAAATTTGACCCCCCCCCCCAAACAAAAAAAAAATATATATATATATATGCCCCCCCCCCCCTCCCCCTTCCTCGATCCCCAGGCAAGAGATACGAATCCTCGATCTGCCATTTAGGTTGTAGAGATAAGCAAAAGAAAGTAGGTCGAGGATGATAGCATGGGAGGTAATATAAACCAAATGGCTCGATTTACTGCCCTATGATCCCTATCACCCCTTGCATCTCTCGCGATATGGGTTTTATCATATCTCAATAAAACAAAACTCAAGATAAGACAAATTTGATATGTCATGTTTGTGTCGGGTAAACAAACATATGAATATAGTTCACGTGCGTGCCTGAATATAGTGCACGTTTGATATATAGTTCAAATATATTGTTACTGCTACCACATTAACCACTTCTGAACAGCCGGGAAAAGGTCCCCTTACACTTGTGTTTTCTGCCAAATGATGCCTATGCGTGTGGTTAGAATTTCCTGATATTTGTATTGATAAACTGTATGACCAAGGTGCTTGATACCTATACACAATACAAGTTTCGGTTTTACGGCTTACTGGAAAAGGAAAGGTACGTAACACGGTATTATTAAGTTCATACATGTTTAATTAGATATATTTACTCCACAGCTCAGGTATTGGCTTCTATTGGACTAGAATGATGAGTCTAATTCCGATTTTTTTTTTTTTTTTTTTTCTGTATTGCATTTTAGACGGGCACGGATATGTACACTCCGCAATCTAAAGTAAGTAAAAAAAGAAAGAGGTGACACTATTTATGGTTCGATTTTCAAATACATGTTTGATGAAAACATATTTTTCATAGAGTTAAAGGTCAAGTATCGATTACAGCAAGCCAGCATGTTAACGGTCAAAGTTAAGTTCAACCAACAAATAAAATGAAAATAACAGAAAAAAGTGGGATACGCTTTCCACCCATGCCGTTGCTTTTAATTGTGGTCAGGAAGTTGACTTCATCATTTCATTGTTCACCGTTGTTTGCTTGTGAGGTCAAGTAGTTAACTTCAAGTCACATTAGGGACTTTTAGATTTGCGTGGACTGATACGTGTGACGTCTATTCAAGGCAGTGCATTAAAAGGACGTCGATCGTAGCAATACTCATTGTCTTGGTGCGAATCTAAAAGTCCCTATTTAGATAGCATTGGTAACTCAGGTTGTAGCTTCCATTTGATGCATTTGTAAAAGTGTGTGTGTGTGTGGGGGGGGGGGGTAATTGTTGTCCAAGTTCATTGGACAAGCCAAAAATCTACATTAACCCTAAAATATTATGAACATAACAGTGTTCACCCAGAGTTGCGTTTGAGGTCAACTATACTTCAAGTCATGTTTGTTGTGTATCTGGTATCCCAGGGATGTTACTATAATTGACTTTTAACTACTTTGGATGTTCACGAATTTCCGGGGGAAGGAGGGGTTGGAAAAAGATAAACAAACAAATGAGACAAAATATAAAGTAATGCGATAACGACCACAAAAAACACTTAAAGAGAAACTATTTGAGTTGAGTCAAGTTGAGTTTATTAGTTTCACATTTCACATGCAGATTCAATACAGATAACAAAGTATACATTGAAGACATTTAAAGTCCTAAGGATCGAGTCCTGATCGAGGAGGCTGGGTCGAATCAAGCTACAGTAACATCGATCACACTTTAAATACCAAGTTATTTTTCATGAGTGGCAATTCCTGAACAGTTTCAGTACAATGCATAATGGATGCAGAAAAAAATCAGGGTCAACCCCGCTCTTACATGTTACATGATGTAGGCCCCGCGGAACGTTTTTGAAAGTGGGGGGGGGGGGGGGGTCTAAAGTATGTCAGGTAGAGCAAGGCGAGCGAAGCGTAAATTTGCGTAGGGTCCAGGGGCAAGGTGGGGGTCACGGGGCGTAACCCCGTGAAGCTCAGGGGTTTAGGCATTTAATAACGATCAGATGAGCATCCAGGGGACCGCCTTAGGGCACCTTATAGGGTCCAGGGGGCGGAGCCCCCGCAAGCTCAGGGGCTTTAGGCATTTAATTACGGTCGGATGAGCATATTTTGATACCTTATTTATGACACTGGCATGTACGTCACTACTATTAGTGGGGTAAAGGAGGCGTAGACCCCAGAATCTAAGGGATTTTAGGCATTAAATTACGATCAGATGAGCATCCAGGGGCTGCCTTAGGGCCCTTGTGGGGTCCAGTGGGCAGAGCCCCCGGAAGCTCAGGGTTTTTAGACATCTAATTACGGTCAGAATAAGACCTCTATCATTTGTGACCTTATCATTGGCAATGACCTTGACGTACTCATCTTCACCGAGTCGTGACTTAGGGGCGACCATTGCGACAACCATACCATCGCCGACATCGGGGAAACGCTACGTAATTATGAGATAGTGCACAAACCTCGTACGACCAGTTCTGGTGGAGGCATTTGCAGTATCCATCTTTCCTCGGTCAAAGTGAGTCTTCAAAACTTTAGTAACTATGAGTCATTCGAAATGATGGACTTTACTATTTGTTTTTACAGTGCATCAGTGTTTCACATTTATGCCATCTGTAGACCACCTCCATCATCAAAGAAAAAACTAAGCTTTTCTTTGTTCTTGAAGGAATTTTCCTCTTTGATGGAATATGTCGCAGTTGTTGATAATATCCCGATGCGTGTTCTTGACTTTAAAATCCATGTAGACGACTGCAGGGTTAATATGCTACCATCTTCCTCAATATCTTGAAAGAGGTAGGTTTCCAACAACACGTGATGACTTTAACATATCAAGCTGGACATACGCTCGACTTGTTGGTAACTAGAAGGGTCGACGAAGTGGTTCCTGAGATTGATTCCATCAGGTTTCTTTCATCTGATCATGATGCACAATCAACGTGGAACGTCCTGCCGCTACCAAGAAGCGTGTCATATGTAGGAAGCTTCGTGATATCAATATGGACTTATTCAAGTCAGATATTCTTCTTTCGAACCAGTGTCTGAAATCCAAGTTGGAAAAGGGATCAATGCCATGGCTTCTTAACATTGCAAGCTGGATCTTCTTCCAACACGGCTGATCAAGGGTTGTATGGATGAACTGTTGCCTGTTATCACTTCCATCATAAACGGCTCGAAGTCTTCTGCGAGTTTTCCTGGCAGCGTCAAGGTAGCCCATGTCGTGTTCTTGCTGATGAAGCGTAGTTTGGATCCCAATGACCTAAGGAACTATAGACCTGTTTCTAACCTGATGTTCATCGCAAAATTTCTTGAAAGAGTTGCTAGCTTCCAGTTAAAATCACATCAAGAGAAGAATTGCTTGTTTCCCAAGTTGCAGTCGGCCTATCGCTCGTTCTACTCAACGGAAACAGCACTATTGAAAGTAATGAACGATCTGTTATTGGCTGTCGACAGGGGTTATGAGGCAGAACTGGTTCTATTAGATTACAGTGCTGCTTTCGATACCATTGACCATGTGAATGTGACTACGGCATCAAGGATGTAGCGCGACAGTGGCTGGTCTCCTTTATAAAAAAAATCGGAGACAGAAGGTCGTATTTAACGATGCTGTTTCCAAGTCTTTCCCTCTATCCCAGGGTATTCCTTATGGATAGGCCATTGGTCCTTCGGCGTTTGCACTGTACACTGGCCCTCTATCGCTAGTCATCAACGCCCATCAAGGAATCCTGCATACTGTACGGAGATGACACTCAGTTGTATGCCGTCATCAGACCCGAGGAACATGACGTTGGACTTCAAAAGCTAGAGCAGTGTATAGCAGATGTTAAGGAATGGTCACTACGGAACAATCTTTAACTCAATGACTCTTAGGCTGAGGTCATCCATGTCTTCTCCAGGTTCAGAGGTGCTCGGAATCTCCCTGTATACTGCAGATTGGCGATGGAACGTCTATCGGCTTAGAAACATTGTATTAAGCGCTCTGGAAATGAAATGTATTATTATTATTTATACCCTTATCAAGTTTTTTAATTTGTTAAGTATGTGAAAAAAGGTGATTTGTCCCAATTAATGTTTCTTGAGAATCTGACGTATTAAAATTTACCTTAAAATATTCGAACAAATGCACTTATTCAGCCGGTCCACCTTTCATTTTTGATTTTAAGCCAACAAAGAACGAAAAAACATCAAATTTACAAGGGGTAAAAATAATTTAGTTGTTAACTGCATGTATATATACATATATCGTCTTTTGTATCATTTATCTGTTTAGATGGCAGACGAAGGGAACCTTCCATACTATCTCAATCAACATAAATATAAAGGTATAATGTATCCAAACTTCGCCCTGGATTCCAGTATTGAACGACTGAAATCGTTTGAAGTTCGACCAGATGACATCTGGATTTTGACGTTTCCAAAAGCAGGTAAGGGCTAGAATGTCGAAGCTGACTGCTTGAACATTAGTCCGGAATTAACCCCCGAACATTCCAAAGGAAACGAGTAGAATGTATAATAATCTATATAACTTTTATGAATACTACTTTGATAATGATAACGACACTAAAAATATAATAAAGATCATAATTAGTAGTAGTAGTAGTAGTAGTAGTAGTGGTAGTAGTAGTAGTAGTAGTAGTAGTAGTAGTAGTATCAAAACAATAGACCACTTCACGGTTAGCACATAACTGCAATGACCCCGAATATCCACAGATCTTCAAAACATGAAGAGGTTCCACTTTGTACATTTTGAAATAATCAGTCCTACAGCGATGTAGGTGCTAAAATAGCCTTTGTTTCTCCTTTTCAAAGAATACTTTCACCTGTGTATCATGGAGTGCACCGAATGTGCATGAATGAATAATGATTACATCACTTTCATGAGCACGTATCCAGTATTTCGTCTCCGTGTATTTAAAAATTTGCTCTGCAATGACCTTTATCTGCTCATGCTCAGACTGCAACCGTGAACTGGCTTATTATTGTATTATTATATATTTTAGAGCGCTCATACCCACCATGCAAGGTGCTCATGAAAGGCACTCGAATATCATCCCGACTCGAAATGGAACTCAAAATATTAGTTTTTATTGTAACTAAGAGGTGGCCCTTTCTTGTTAAGGCAATATTAAAAAATCCCAATGATTATCATACTATGTAAACATATTATCTGTCCTTCGAAAAGAACAGATAATAGAAATTAACGAACCTTGAACCTTTAATTGCAGGGACCCATTGGATGATGGAGATCGTGGGCCTTATTCTCAGCGATGGTGACCCAGACAAAATCGACCGATCTCTCTTCGCCCAGACTGTGGAGATGATCAACTTGGATCAGCGGTTTCCTGCAACCAAGGACGAAGAAAAGCAATATCCTGTAGACATGGCCCCGTTCTTGGACGTCATAGAGAAGGCGCCCTCACCGAGAGCCGTGCTGACGCATCTCCAGTTTGACCTTTTACCGCGTGACATACTAAAGGCTAAGGTCTGTCCCGTCAGATTTCCATTTTTGAAGTGAAAATTGACTTCATGTACATTTTTCTAGAACTTGATAATCGGGCAGACCTTAGGTTTTAGTCTTGTAGGAAATCATATAGCTCCGTTTAGTCTCATTTCACAACGCCCCCTATCGTCAGAGTCAGCAGCCTAACATATGTTAGCCTATGGAATTTTACCCAAAAAATAAATCGTTAAAAAAAAAAAACATTTTTTGTTTAAACGAAAAGCACATCCACCCCCGACGTACGTTATCACTAGCTCTTTCATTGGAACCCTCATGTCCCATTGACTTTTGAAAGTTCACCCACCGTAATTTGATCAAAATAGCAATTTTAAGATTATAGGTCAAGCACACGAAAGATAAGAAGCATGAATTATCATAGATCACTTCTGCTTGGTTCATTATGTCCATTTCATCCAACCCCCCACCTTCAGTTTTCCATTTAGTAAAAGCAAACGTTTTGCCGAGGTAAGCAAAAACATGAATATTCATGAACGGTCAGACAATACAGCCTTTTAGTACGTATATAGTGAAAGGGAATGGGCGAGGAGGTAGAGGGTCAGTGGTTTGTGCTGGCAATGTTCCAGCGAGCAAAAATGAGACAACCGGAGCAATATATGTCCCTGAGTCACTTTAACAAGACCTTGTGGACCTTCTAACTTACTTCTACTGCCCAGTACACACGGCGCGTTCTTTTGATTGCGTTATTACCTGTGCCAATCAGGCCTATCAAGGCAATCGGAATATATGCCATGAATTCAAAGGCATAATCAGTTTACATTCATTTTGTGTATGATGTCACTTCCACATAGTCCGTCAAAGATCGCGCAAAACGTTGACGCAGTTCTACCTCCGGCGTGCAATCGTAGGAAGCCCGTGCGGCGGCCGCGCAGCTAATCCTACCTCCGTCCAAATTTTAAAGCCAAAAAAGGTCTTCGATCGAATGTTTTCCGATGCCCGAGCGATTTACGGGCGATCTGTTTACGAGCTCTGCGACCTCAAATTTCGCAATTGGAAAATCGCTAAACTGGGAGAAGGTTTCGGTGCCCTGCAAACGTCGGCCGACCCCTAAAAAACGCGGCGGAGCCCGCAGTGATCGAGCAGACACCGGTCGTATTCCTGTCGAAAATGCTTAGCTCGCAGAGAAGTTGGGCGTGCTCTGTTTAGGATAAGTGACGGCCCCTTTAGGACCGTGTTTAAAGATTCATAAAAAAACATAAAGTACATGGATCATAATTGAGTCAATAGCTAAAAAAAACATCTAAAGGAAATTTACAAAATATAATAAACAAGTTATTACCTTGAAAAGACACAAAATTATTGAACAGGTTAAGCTTTCATACTGCACCTCCAAAATAAAGTAAATTGTATTTGTACTTCGGTCCATGTTAATATAACTACAAGACTACAAGAACATGTGATTTCGAAAATGAACAAATTTACACAAAGAAAACACGTTGTATCTTTTTTTTAATCTCTATCCGCTCTATTTATTTAGTATGTATGCATGTAATTGTTTTACGCTTTACTCTGTGTACATGAAATGTCGGGAATAAACGAGCTGGTTCCACTGAGATAACATGAGATAAAATATTTATTCAATTGTTATCCGCTCTATATCTGTACTCTGTATATATATGCTTAAGTGTGAATAAAAGAATGTTCAACTTCCTATAGGTCATGTACCTGGCCCGAAATCCAAAGGATATCATTGTATCATGGTTCCAATTCGTCGGGAAGAGCCGAGCCCTTCCCTTGACCATGGACAGGACGATAGAAGATTTCATTACTGGCGGTAAGCCCCCCCCCCCCCCATACGCATTTAACTTAGCCAGGGAAGGGCTCCATTTTTTTGGTATGTAAAGACACACCTGAGTTCAGGTAAATGTCAAAAAATAATTGGTGAGCTTTCGCATTCTTTGTTAGTTTAGAAGAACATCATAGGCGAAAATGTCCCCTAAAATAAATCGGTCTTCAAATGCCCTCACACTCGAAATATGATCGGAAAGGTGACAGATTCAGACAAATAACATCCTTGCCATAATTATGCGTGTGTGTAGTCTCATCTAACTGAACATTTGATATAATTGTTTGGATATTAATTCTCTGAACTACATAATTAAATATTCAAAGCATAAATAAAGTAGGTAATTGTGGTTAGAAAAATGCATTATCGCATACGTCATTATGATTTTTGTTACTATTATTATTTTATAGTATACAAATAATACACATCAGTGAGGGCATTAGTAGGAATTACCCACACGAGGTACCTTTGGAACAGTCTAACACGCCCGAGGCGATAGCCGAGGGCGTTTGGATTGTTTTGAAGGTACCAAGTGTGGGTAATTTTACTAATGCCCGAACAAAATGATGTGTATTATTTGTTTTATAAAATAATGTTTTATTTGTTTTATAAAAAAATGTTTTATTTGTTTTATAAAATGATGTTTTCTAACAAGATTTTGATAATGACCGGTCATTACCATTGGATAATGATCGGTCATTACCCAAATTACGCGCGATTACGCGTTAGGCAAAATAAATGCCTGGTCACGTGTACGCTTTCAACCAATCATTTGATTAGGATTCACGTCATCATCTTATAATTTCATATATCATTACGCTTTTTGTATTTTCCTTATAGTTCCCTTATAGGTCTCAAGTTAAATTAAACATACCAAAAATTAGAGTGTATCGCTGATGTTGACAAATAAAAAGAAGAAATGTTTCCTTCGTACCTGCAAGGTGATCTTTCCATCATTTATCGACGATCACGACGATGAAAAGACTTTATGAAGATATACTTCAGTTATACGTTCTTCTTTAGAAAGATGCTATCACGTCAGGACGTATATTCTCTTTCTTTATCTGTTTATCAGAGATGCAGTGGGGTCCTTGGCCAGGACATGTTCGTTCGTTTTGGGAGCTTAAAGACCATGACAATGTCACGTTTGTTTTCTACGAGGATCTGAAGAAGGTAAATAATGGGTAATTATACATGTATATATATTGGCAAGTCTACCTGTATTTGGTCACTTGATATCACATACAATTACCAGGTATTGAGAAGTTTTGAACATGAATTGCTTATATAGCATTAATAGCAATAAAGAATCTTTGGTAAGCGTTTGCCTGAAGAAAAAAAAATCGTTATAATTGTGAAGAAGATAGAAGTGGGGGGAACAGAGCGTGAAAATAAAACGGAAAAATATCTTTTTTATTCTAATTTACGTTCGATGTTCTTCTTATATAGTTAATTTCTGCATACATTGTATAGTTAGAGATGTGAAATGAATGAACTTGAATTTACCTAATGAAAAGGGGTGGAAGCGGAAATGAACTATAATGGTATCTGGTAACACCGACGAGGTAGGCAGTATACCGACCAAACGCTTACATTATCCTGAAAGGCCAAGGATCCGTCTGTTTGGAGTCGATCTGGCGGTGTCACGGAGGTATAAATGCGCTTGTTCTAAAAACATTTTTTTTTAAATCCGGCTAATATGAATGATTATTTTGACTAGGGATATAAACTTGAGAGACTCGGTATAAGTGATAAACACATTGGCTTTAATTTGAACGAACCATCTCCCCAACGTCATCCTCCATTACTTTTTTTTTTCGTGTCGTTTTCTTTCTTCTTTTTGCCTTGTTTTGTATTGTTTCGTTTGTTTGTTGTTTTGTTTTTTTAAATTTTTAAATGTTTTTATTGTTGTGTTTTCTCATTCATAGGAACCAGCAAAGTACATTCAGAAAATCGCATCTGGTATTGGTCGCCCTCTATCGGAGGAAGTCTTACAGAAAGTTGTGAAGTTCAGCCATATTGACGCACAGAAAGTCACATTCAAGAAAATGGCGGAAAGCGGAAAAGGGAACTTTGTAAAAGCGGTCGGCGAGTTTTCTTTTCTAAACACAGGTAATTTCAGCATTTAAATAAATTTATAGTATGAAATAAAGGTAGGTCTATAATATGTCTGTTTCTCAATTTATTTTCAACCATTGCAATTTAGTTAAATTGTTAAAAATCACAAAATAAAATAACATATTAGAGCGGTTAAAGATAATTTAGTCTTATATCGTGTATGTATAAATTTGGGGGGAAATTTAATCACTTTTGTTTAAAATAACAATTCATATGCAATCACATGCAATATATGTACACACGCACACACACAGAAATATATATAAATATTGATATTCTTTATTGTTCAAAATCTCGTATATAAACCGTCATAAAAACTATATATCAAATTAAAGGAAAATTAATACCCTACCAACATCAGCTAAGATAAAGATGAACTTTCACGCTTGGATGTGCACATTCATTTATCTGTTAGAAGGTCTGATCAAGACAATTGCAAAAATAGAGCAAGTAGCTATTCAAACGTTATTGAACGTATCTATTAGATATTCTTGTTCATTGATGAAAACAAAGAGTTGGAATATGATGATGACGTCTGGATGTCAACTAAAGTCTCAGGACTGCATGGTTTTGAACAGCATGGTCAAGATGGAAATGGTCATCAACATTTAAATGGTCGGATACCCGATTTTTCCGATTTTCTTTCACTGGCCATTATTTGTGAAATGATAGCTTATTCGTGTGTAAGGGTATGATTCAAATTGCACTTCAGAGGATTAATACGTTTATTTTGAAGAAGAAAAAAAATCAGTGTAGGCCTATATTGGATTTTATTTGAAATCTTAATTATGAATAGTGTCAACTTTCTATCTATTTTGGCCGAGTGTATATATGAAGTACGCATAATACATTTTCTCCAGCTGTACTTACAAGTGTGAACGATATTATTCCGATGGATAACCAATTGTGGTGTGTGCGTATGTGTACTTATACAGTGGGATGGCGGGAGGATGGGAGAGCGTGTGTATGGCGTATGGCGTGTCGGGATAGATAATTTTGAATATGATGAATATGCTAAATGTATGGCAAGATTATTTTTTTGGTAGAACAGTCAAAAGCAACTCCCAAAACATAGGATTAGGGCTACAGAGAAAGCGTAAAACTTCAAATGACATTAGCCCTCGTAGAACTTTAAAAGTAAAGAAGAAATGAAGAGATTGACTTACAAAAAAGCAGAGTGAAAAAAGAAAGAAACGATGGTCTTCTGTTAAATCATTAATAATCACATTTGCGTTGATAAGAGGTACGTTCGGTAAAAATATACCAGGCTAGTCATGCCACCAAACAAACTCCACCCGACTCCAAATTGATCTATTTGTGGTCGTAGGGAGTATAAATATAATATACAAATTTGTTTGCTCTGTTACAATAATACTTCAATGTTTTGTATAGCGCATATCACTGTCTTGTCGTCTCTATGCATTTAAGGAGAGAGATATAAAACTGAGAAAGAGGTGCTATGAAAACCCGACTTTGACTTAGTGAAAATACTGTTTAAACAAGTTTGTTTTAAGGAGAGTTTTGAACTTACAAAAGTAAACATGCAAACCTCAGTAGCCAGCTTTAAGACTGAGGTGCAAAAACACAGTAGCGCTATGATTGCGCCTGTTCTTTTTAACCGCACATTGATTAGATCTTCCACAACACTGTACATATAACTGCCTAACTTTAAAAGTACGAAGATACACCGACAACACAGTGGCCTGTACTTCTGCAGAAGAATGCAAACGACGCCGAAATATTCTTCTCCGAAACAATTTTTGTCCATCGCCATATTGATTGATTGATTGATTGATTGATTTTATTTATTTCATTTCATATAACAATTGTTTGCACAATAAAGAATATAGTTGACAAAGTAAGATCAAAATTATGAAATGAAACAGGAACCTACTGGAAAGCATAGCTTGTTTTTGTAGGTTCCCAAGAATAAATATAATATGAACATTATTATCATAAATCATTTTAAAGTGTCTTAAAATCACAGTAAAATAGATATAATATAATAACATATTTTCGTAAACCATTTTAAAGTATCTAAATAATCAAAAAAAATACAAGAAGAAAAGAATGACAAAACGGGACACAAAGGACAGGAAAATTACATAAAAGGATAAGACAAGACATGAAAAAACAAGTCATAACACGACAAGATAAACATGACAGGATGGGACAAGACACACAAAAGGACATGACAGGACAAAACAAGACAAAAACAAAGCTGCACACAACAGAAGTTAGAAGAAGAGGGAGAGAGAGGGAGAGAGGGAGAGAGAGTGTGAAACAGGGGAGATGTAAGAAGTTTGATGAAGATGGGTGTGAATCATCACTGGAGATAAAGCAGTGTGCTGTAGAGAAGGCTCTGGTTTTGATGAACATCACAACATAGCAAAATTTAGAAAGTTGAATCTGAGTTACTATAATATAATACTGCTACTTTGCCAATAATCTTCACCCATAATAATGGGACACTTAGGATTCCATTCCGGTGACCTAGTAGACCCTAGTCTTAATAGGGTTTCTTCTTTGTCAGACTGGCAGGAGTTGTAAAGAATGGCCTGTGCAAAAGTAAGCCCAAATTATTATTTTTAAAAACATTGTCTCTTCAGTTAAAACTCCTCACCAATAATGATGCAATTGCATGAGATATTGTTGTTGCTTTGCTGTAAGTCATATCCATGACTGTGGTGGAACTATGGTCAACTCCAAAAAGTAGAATGAAGCAAAAAATACATTTCCTCAAAATACACCTTTATGAAACTGAGTGGTGATTCAAACTTTGTCTAGTATACTGTTGGTGTTACCTCCAATGTGATCTGGCAATAACATGAATATGAATAGTCTGCAATAATAAGGCGCTTGACCTGAAATGACAACACCAACACTACACTGTTGTCAGTGTGGTGTTGGCTTTGTTGGTGTGCTTGAGGTATTATACGTAAGTCTTAATTGGTAGAATTTCTTTACAGTTGGGTCACGTGCCTTGCTTTTTGAACATTTCATGTTATTTTATGCTGCTAGGTGAACGTAAATTTAAAATCCCAAAGATCCCAAAGTCTTTGGAGAATCCACTCAAAGGCCATTTCAGCGTCTTACTGTTGACGCCATAGAAATCATGCAATTTCGAGTCATGTTCAGGCTGTTTCATGAATTGCCCCTTACGATGATTTGGAAAGTCGTAGGGTAACGTGTTCGCTTAGAGACATTTGTATTAAGCGCTATATAAAAATTAAATATTATTGTTATTATTATTAATGAAATAATTTCTATAGGGATATTTTAATGCGGTACTACATTACATTCGAATGTTTTTCTTTCTTCTTTTTACTCGTCTTCTCCCTCTTATCAAGGTGTAAGTGGTCGTTGGAAGAACTTCTTCACTGTGGCACAGAACGAAGCCTTTGATGAATGGTATAAAAACAAGATGGCGGACACCGATCTCAAGTTTACTTTTGAGTAACCGAAACACGGCTTTGAAGTTATGTTAATGATGGAATTGATTATTATACATGTAGAATCAGACTACTATATAAACTGTTAATGCGGAGGAGAGGGATTCCACTTTTAGGAGTCGCATTAGGGCTCACTTATTTTGGATTTGGATCCACTCCTACTTGTAATGAAATCCACTCAAAATTAGTGGTTGGATAACTCTTCTGACGGTGTGGCCACTTCAAAATGAAGTGATCCTCAATATATAACTTCCCGAAAAAAAACTTAATTTCCACAAATATAATGATACATTACATACTAAACTAAATTTGATAGAGTAATAAGCAACGACAACTTATAAATCAAGTTAAGTTTATATAGTACCGATTGACGACCCCGTGTAAAACACTCGGTCTCGTATCTAAATGTGAGTCTGTTTTAGAAGATGACATTTATCATGAACGTCTTGTGAACGTAGAGAGTGATGTTCATAGGCGGCTTGAAGGATGGAAGAAGGGCGGATAAGTTCAACCAGGGAAGTGGGACATCGTTTGCAAATGCATTGATTTGATCATTGATTACAATAGGCCTAATGACCAAAAAAACAAAACCGTTTGGAGTCGGCCTGAAGTCGGTTCGGCGGTGTGACTGAAGTATAAGACATGAAAGAAGAGAATAATCCCTAGGCCTAGATGAAAGAGGGTTTGAGCGAGAGGAGGGGAGAGTATGTATAGACAGGCGCGTAGCCAGAGTTTGATGTTTGGGGGGGCACATACATGTAATCGATCGAGGTAAAAAAAAGGGGTCTAAAAAATGCAACCGATCCTGGAAATTTAGGGGGGGGGGGAACGTATTGTATTATATTTATTTGTAGTGTATTCATTTTCCGTCAATTAAAAAAAAATATATATATATACATTTACAACCATAAAGACACACTAATCAAAGGAAGACGGAGGGATGGCCCTACTCAGCGTTGTTAGCGTTAACATTCCAATAGGAAATGCGTAACAAATCATGAAGGCCTATTCTACTACTAAAATATAAAAACATATACTATAATTAAACCGAATTGTGATACTCATGGATTATGAATAAAACGGCCACAATCAGGGGCGGCGATCCCGTTACTTATTTAGGGGGGGGGGGGGTCGTTCCCTCACCCCCACTCCGGAAAATTTGAAAAGTGCCCCAAATGTATAACAAATACTAAGCATAGACTGCAACACACTTTTAGGCATGGAGGGCCCAAGAGTGCAGCGTTTAGACTAAAATAAATGCAAAAATCGTGTTGCTCGGTTGCTACGCTCCCTCACATAATATCCTTCAAAATGTACGAGAAAATATTGTAGGTAATCTTGCAATTCGTCCCCCCCCCCCCCCCCCCAGGTCATGAAAACAAATCATCGCCCTTGCCCTGACCATCACAATGCTTAGGTCAACTTTCGTGATTAAATCGTTATTGTGGATCAATTGAAGTGCTTATTGTCTCGCTTGAATATTCTGTATTGTACATTTTACTGGTCTCATTAAAAAGAGGGTGAATAGTTTCGAAAAGCCAGCTTTCCTTGAGAAATTTTGAAAGCTTGATCAAACCTCTGGCGGATGTGAAAGCGTTCGCGAATAGTTCCACGCGTTGTTGTATGTGTAGGCCTACTCCAAATTGTACAAAAACCTTAACGAATATTTCTATTAGAAATAAAAACTTTGATTAGTTATTTAAAGTATTATGTTAATATTTTGTTCGTGGACACCAAAAAAATGCCTTTTTTTGGTAAGAATTTTTTTTTTTTTTCTTTTCCCCAAAATTTTGTTTATAATTTTTTTTTTTTCTTGAACTATCTCGACAATTTATTTTTCCGTAATAGGTCAGTCTCCATGGTTACCCCATAGGTTTACATGTTAAAAAATGGTTTGAGCGATCGAGGATACCGTACGTGTGCGAAGAATTGGTCGGTAATTTCAATACAATTGAATCTCGATCGATCTTACCGACAATTTTATCTTGCATTGTTGACATGAAGACGAAAATAAACTTCCAAAAACAAAAAAACAACATCTGCCGATAGATCTTGATCTAAGTTCGTGCCAATATGCATTGCAAAGGTAAAAGAAGGGCCCGATTAATGGAGCAGCCGCGAATCATCAATCACGCGAAGCCGTTTTAAATCCATTTTAATGTATATATTAGAGAAAACTGTTAAGTATGGTAACAGAGCGCGATAGCCGTGCGGTTTAAGGCGCTGATTTTAGTTACATCACCTTTTGTACGCAAGAGATCGAATCCCATCTTCGACAAAAGTTTTTTTATTTTTTATTTTTTATTTTTTAGTCTTATTTTTTTTCGGCATATAAAAGTATTAATGACTGCTTTAATATTCGAGAAATAGTTGTTTTTATACGCTCTCGGGAAGGTTACAATCGGGCTATTGCCCTCGGCACGCCTCGGGGCAATAGCACAATTCTAACCTTCCCTTGAGCGTATAAAAACAACTATTTCTCTCAAAGCAGTCATTAATACTATAATATTACACCCCCTGCCAGTCAATAGCTGTATAATAATATTATTGAGAGTGCAAGGTTTGTCTGGGTTTTTAACAGTAAATAATATATAATACGATCCTAGTCTCCCCTTGGAAAATCACCCCCCCCCGGAAAAATACCCCGAAAAACTACCCCTAGAGGACAATTACCCCCCGGAAAATAACCCCCCGAGGACAATCACCCCCCCCCCCCCCCTCCCCCGCCGAGGAAAATTACCCCTGAGGACAGGCGCGTAGGCAGGGGGGGGGGGGGCGGTGTGTGTGTGTTATGGAGGAAACCCCCCTCAATTTTGTTTTATTTAAAAAAAAAAAAAAAAAAAAAAATTGTGCTAATGGTTGACCAAAAAAAAGGTGACCTCCCCCCACTCCCCCCCACCCCCCAACGGAACTAAATATCGATCGGACAAATTTTCAAATTTTCGGGGAAAAAAAAAAAAATTGCTCTTAGTCTTACCCTCGGCCCGATTTATAAATTTTAACCCCCCCCCCCCCCCCCCTTGAAAAAATCCTGCGTACGCTCGTTTTTGAACTTTTTGTAATTTAATCGTTTGTCTTTGAAATCGCTCAGACCACACCGAGGAAAAATAATCAAAATGGTGATAATCACCCTCGAGAAATTGTTAACACTTTAACGCATAATGCGAGCTTCTCTCCAAATTGATATTTACAGAAAAATTCATAAACTTTCATTTTCTTAGTTATTTATGAAGTTCATTCAGTCTTTTCAAATTATTCAATTCGATGGGGGGGGGGGGGGGGGATGCAGGTTTCCCAATTCCCTCGTAGTTCTGCCACCGAGTAAAGAATTTACATTTCTTATAAATCAAACAAACCATTGCGCACAGATGAGTACGCGTTACAGCCGGTCTTCCCCAAAATGGTCCAACAAAGAAATTAGGAATATAAGATTTCATTATTTATGCATCCTCTATAACTTTTCTAATAAGCTGGTCGTGTATTTGTCTTTGTAGGTATAATGGGCCCTCATCCATGATCGTTTCCAAAATGAAGTTTTTCTTTACTTTATATTTATATAATTATGTATATTTCTGTTGTCATGCTAAAGTAAAATATATTTTCTTGTACAGTAATTTATTTTGAAATAGAAATTTATTTCAAGTCAGAGGCGGCGGAGCGACTTCCAAAGTGGGAGGGCATAACAAAAAAGGACACCTTCAAAGGGAAATCTCAAAGTGAATATAAACAATTGTTTAGACATTGGTATATACCCCTATATTGTGATTACATTATCAGGGATGATTTCAATATTTGATTCTCCTAATACATCATATAAGATATTGCTTAAGCATCATACTTTGCAGTTTGGTGTGATGGTCTGAAAAATTCATTTGCGAGCGAGCAAAGGGAGCGAGGAAAAAGATTTGTGAGGTCGCAGAGGAAAAACCAAACCTGATGGGGTTATAAGCACATTCTCATAACGACATACTGAAAAGACCTTTGATAATTGACTTAATTATAACATCTATTAAACTACGAGCGAGCTTTGGGGGAAATTGCTATTATAGTCGCTTGAAATTAGGGGCACGTTTAATGATGAGAGGAAAAGGGGGCACTTATCAAAAGGGTTGAGACACTTATTAGAAAAGAAAAGGAGCACATGTCAAATTACAAAGACTAATTACCAGAGGTAAAAATGGGGCACTTCTTACACCCAAAAAAGAGGCACCCACCAGGGATGAAAAGTGATTTTATGAGAATGGGAAATGGGCATTTGTCGACGGAAAAGAGGCACCCATCAGATTTTGATAGGGCATTTATAAAAAGTGAAAAGGGGCATTTATGAGAAAGGATAGGTTTCTTATTGAGGGGCACATATCATTGTTAAAAGGGTAAATATCAGAGGTGAAAAGGGTCGCTTATCGCATCTGAAAAGGGGCACTGACCATACATGAAAAGAGGCACTTATGAGAATGAAAAAGGGGCACTAATACTAAGGAAATGTGCATTTGTTGAAAGAAAAGAGGCACCGATCAGATTTTAATAGGGACATTTATCGGAGGTGAAAGGGGGCTTCTTTGAGCAGGGGGAAGTGGCTCTTATTAAAAAGAAAAAGAGGCACTTGTGAAAATAAACGGGGCATTTATCAAAGATGAAAAGGGGTAACTATGAGAAGGGGAAGGGGCACTTATAAGAAGGAAAAAGAGCATTTATTAGGAAGGAAAAGGGGGACTTGTCAAAATAAAAGGGGCATTTATAAGAGATGGGAGCGCCGCCTCTGTTTCAAGTTATATGTACGGTGCCTCGTCAAAAGAAAATAAATATCCGCTCTCTGATACCTTCATCTCATTTGATTTTATAACTACACAGCATTTTTTCTTCTTCAACCGGGGTGCTGCAAAAGAATGTTAGCTACATAACAACATTTTTGTGGAAAACGTTGATTTTGTGAAAAACAAATATCAGAAACGGTTGAAGTATATAATTTCATGAGAAAAAATTAAAAAGTAGTTTTCTTCCCCGGCCCCTCCCCCCGGTAGTTGTCCTTAGGGGCTTATTTTCCTCGGGGGGGGGGGGTAGTTTTCCCTTGGGGGTAGTTTCCGGGGGTGATTGCCCAGGGGGTAATTGTCCTAGAGCCTTGAAATACCATTATTTGTAATAGTTGAATGAAACAATTTGTAACGAGGCATTACAATTTAATTACATTACCCAAAACTATTTCCAACGATTTTACACTTTAACGTCATCAAAAACCATTATCATGCAAAGAAGTGTATTGATGCTACTTGAACCACAGAGGTTTAAATTGATATTTAATGAAATCGATGCTATGAACAACTGAGTCATCCAAAGTTGAAGTTTGGGCCATGTAAGGTCGCAACTACGGTACTAGTGTCCCTTTATAAAGGGACACTATACGGTACTAGAGTACCTATATATAGAGAGTAGCGACATAGGGGGACCGGAATTTGATGGTCACGTGACTCCTGGCGCCATTTTGTTTCACTCCGCTAGCGCAGCGCAGCGCTATCATAATACCGCGACCGTGATATCAAACGAGCTCAAGCTGACAGTCAGTGATTTAAAGAACACGACAAAATGACGGGTTGTTGCGCCTTCGGGTGCAGCAATAAATCGGAGAAGGGGTACAAGATGTATAGGTTCCCCGCAGATCCACAAAGACGAAAAATATGGGAGAAAAAAGTGAGCAGAGTGGGGTGGAAACCAACTTCTTCATCTTGTTTGTGCGAGGTAAGAAGTGCCATATCGGTCCCATGTATTAATATTGGTGTATAGGTTATGTATGTAAACTTGAACTTGCAGAATAGGCATGCCTTTCTTCTGTCTGAATTGGTCTACAGAATTCAACCAGAACTGAACAGAATGTTTATTAAACCTTAAAGAACAACCGACTTTTATTCTTAGAATGTATAAACACATGAATGGTGAATAATGGCAAGAATTCAGATGTTATTGTTAAAAAGCTTGAGAGTGGATTCGAATTTCTGGGTTCTTGCACTGCCACTGCCACTGTACTGACTACTGGCCACTGCCACTGAAACGTGTCTGCTGCACTCTTTTAAAACAGACACAAAATCACTCTAACCAAGATTTAATTAAAGAAATTGCTAGGTAACCTGATTCAGGGTCTCTTGAACTCTTACTAGATCTAGACTAGGCCTAGTACAAATTTGAAGTTTCAGAGTTGAAAGTGAAATTTAAAAAAAATATCCTCTCACTCCAGTCTTATGAATATGAGCTAACTTAACTTGATTGTTAACGTTAGACTGGCAGTAGAGTTGAAAGTGAAATTTAAAAAGAAATGAATATCCTTTCACTCCAGTCTTATGATCTAACTTAATTGTTAACGCTAAACTGGCAGTAGAGGGGCACGGCCGATTTGGGAGACTGAACAAGAGGACAATAGAAACAAGTCAACGCCAACAATAAGGCCCTTTTTCTCAGCCAAATTTTTTGGCTAAAATCAGAAGCCCATTTGATGTGGGGATCATGACAAAAAATGTTATGAAAACAAAAGTAGACAATCAGGTGTAATTTTTCATGAAGAATCTGCCTATCACAATTTTATTTTGACCCAGTTGTTTTACCAAAAAAAATGTCAAAAAAAGTAATTTAGGCAAAAAAATGAGTTTCAGAATTTTTTAAACAACAAAGATGTTTCGATCTTCATGGTTCCGTTTGTAATTCACATTTGAAAATGGTGGCTTTTTAGCGTTTCCGCATGTGCTGTTGGTGATGCAACAGAATCAAAACTATTTGATGTGGAATAGTGAGATGTCTGATAAAATCTAGGCATTGGTGCTAATGTCTGGTTCTCAACAAAGAGATTCAGTCATACAAAGTATGCCCTCCGAAGGAGGACTAGAGCGTTGAAAGGAGGACGAGAGAAAACTGCTCTCCTGAATTCCGACACTAGCCCTTGTTCATCTATGATCAAATCTTTTTCTTGAGACCCAACATAGCACCACTGGAGATTTCATCAGAGATTCTGTATTTGTCAGTGTCACTAAGTGTAGTTAGTTAAAGTAGATTAGGGGATTTTGTATTAGAGTAATCAGCATGTGTATGTCGATGAAAAATTATTAAATTTCAGACAATGAGAAGTTCAACTTTAATATTCTCCCAACTGACCTAGTGATGTGAAGGGGGGGGGGGGGTGACAAGATGCAGTGACATTTGTTGAAATTTATAGCACTACCTACATTTAGGACCAGGGAGTAATTAGAATTAACAAAATTGTATCTTCTTTTCTGCAGATTCAGTTGTCTTCCTCCAGCAGAGCGCGCTAGCCTCTACAACCTTGCAGGCTACTGTGCCACCAGTGTTAAAGAAGAACGAGACAACTTGCGAAACTTGCATGAGTGAGGTGACAGCTGAAGACACAGAAGACACACATCCTGATGCACAGCTCACCATGCTGAAAGAGTTCAAAACTGGATGCCTTCTTCGTGTGTCAGACAAGACATTGAAGATGATGTTGACTGTCGAAGCGATGTTCCACGAGGCTGAAGACAAGCTCATGGATGAAAAATATGTGAAGAGTGTGCTTCTAGAATGAGCGCAAGAGCTAACTGAAGATGTGAAGTTTGCAGACTGCCATATTATTCAAAAGGAAACTTCTTGCGAAGTTTATCACATCGCGGCTACATTTCTTCTGCAAGAAGCAAACCGGCAATCGTAAGAAAGAATCATCAAAGAAGTTTAATGAACTGGGTAGCAAAAGCATGGCAATGAGGAAGCTAGCCGCAAAAGTGAAGTGAAATGAATCAAGCATGCAATAAGTAATTTCCATTCTAGTTTTGAACACTTGAAGGGGTGAATATATATGTATGAGGGCAATTAGGCAATGAATATTAACTTTTATTTGAGCTAAGTACACCATGTAGGTATACATGTACAGTGTATCCTAATACTGGATTACTGGAATACTGGACAAACAAATGTATATTTCTACAAACTCCTTTTTTTTTAAGTATGCAAAAATATTGTGATACAAGTCATTGATATCACTCTGATTATCTGTTCCCAAGAACAGTCTGATAGTATTGATACAAAGAGGATTTAAATCTGTACCTTTAAATTTTTACATTATAATTGGTGTAAGAGAAATCCTGATATTAAAAGGAGTGTTGAAAAATGACATTCTGATGTGAAAAGAATGTTCTTTTAATAGTGCTATCCTAAATATTTTGCAATTCTGATCACATTTTGTTAACTTTTAGAGCAAAAAAAAAACACTTTCAAGCGTTGTACGGGAATTATTCTCACAAAGACTTATGGTTGGTTTTTCTCAAAAATTATTCTTGTATTTAACATTTTAAAGGTATTCATAGAATATACAGTAAAGGTGTTTGCAGTGGACACATTCCCTTTAAATACTTGATGATAGATATATCATATTTGTAATATTTATTTGCCAGTTCTTTGCCATGAAAGAAATTCAGTAGAACCATCTTTTTCATTTAGAAAGCACAACTTATTTTGGGAACAATATGCTACAACCTCCTTCTAAAGTGCACTGTTAAAAGAAACTCTAATTATGAAAAGGTAATTTTGCTGGTCCTGCTTATTTGTATTCTATTCTTTTTTTAGCCCTGATATAACAAGGTTTCGATATAAAGAGGTTTATATACCTCACTTAAGAAATCCAGCCATCTGATTGGTCGAATTGCATTCATAAACTTCAACTGTTCCTGTAAAATTCTCGGTAACCATGCATAAACATTTCAATATTTTTAATAACCATGGTTACTCCATGGTTACCCCATAGGTTTACATGTTAAAAAATGGTTTGAATATTTTTTGAGCTATGAAAAATTGATTTGTCCCAATGATCCCGTCTTCGACAAAAATGAAAAATATTTTTTATTTTTTATTTTTTAGTCTATTTTTTTTCGGCATATAAAAGTATTAATGACTGCTTTAATATTCGAGAAATAGTTGTTTTCATACGCTCTCGGGAAGGTTACAATTGGGCTATTCCCCTCGGCAAGCCTCGGGGAATAGCACAATTCTAACCTTCCCTTGAGCGTAATAAAACAACTATTTCTCTCAAAGCAGTCATTAATACTATAATAGTTAACTTTGCATTAGTCAAATCTGTTGGGATCACAATAAATAGTTTGACTTACATGTATGCAAAATTTGACATAGGAAATGTAAATAACACATGTTTTGTATAGTTTGGTCAAAAAATTTGATTCGACTTAGGGAAAGTTTGACTTATGTGACTTCGAGTTATGCAAGGTTAACTGTAATTTCCTTGGTCCCAAGGAGTTTGTTATAATGAGGACCCACTGTACTGTACTTGGGCATAAACTGAAGTTCTTAGTTTCCAATTTCAAACTTGGCCAAATAGACTTGTTTCTGTTTGTTCATTTTGTGAAATAACCATTCCAATGATGGAAGATTTCCTTGAGCAAGTAGAGATTGACCCATTTTCTGCGCTGTTGCTTGCAAATTGCAGTAGGCCCATGTGTTTTGTTGCATAATTCATGATTATGTACATTTGCTTGTTTAAGCAAAGTTGAATTGTACATTTCAGATAAATAATGATACCCATCACATTCCAGTTTGTTATGTTTGGTAAAAATTTTAGTAATTGATGATCCTGACAGTCCCATTGTGTAATGTCTGAATTTCCAAATTTTTAAGTTGTTTTGTCATGTCAGGGATGTACATGTAGACATGAGTTTGGAGCTTGCCTGGAGAAAATCAAGTTGATGCAGGGCGAGCATATTTTTAAACCGCTTTTTAAAAAAGGGCACAATGTATATCTATACTGGAATGGTATGGGAGAAGTTGTGCAGTATCTGGAATTGAAGAAGATGTGCAATGGTATTCAGATTTTCTATGCTGACATGTAGTTTAAATTGAATCATCACTACGTGTAGAACTAAAGTACATGCATGTTCAGGTAAAGTTGTGACACTGGGCAAGGATAATATGACATGATTTTCATGGGGAAATACATATATCATTGTCTACATTGCTCCCCCTTTTTTTCTTACATATCTTAATACCATACCCATTATGTATTGTTGAAAAGGATGTCTTTTCGAGAAGGAACATGTATATGTATTATGACATGAAATAAATTGAAGAAAAAAAAAGCAACAAACAAATGAATTGCCCAATTTCAAAGTTACTTTGTGTGAAATTTAAACTCGGAGCTCTGTGTGTGTGTGTGTGTGTGTCGAGGGGAGGGGGGGGGGGGTGGTATACTTCTGTGTCTGGAATTGTGAGTAAACAGATGTATGAGAGGATATGTTTATAATGGAGTCGGGCTAACTCGGATCAGGGGACAACTCGGCCCAGCTGCAAAAACGGTCATTTTTTGCATGTTTAGGTTTGGGTTAGGTTTAGGGTAAGAGTTAGGGTTAGAGTTAGGGTAAAATGACAAAAATGACAGTTTTTGCAGCTGGGCCGAGTTGTCCCCTGGTCCGAGTTAGCCCGGATCCGTTTATAATGTGTGTAAAGGTATTGATGTGCATGGATTTTTTTTTCATTTTTATGAGCGAATTGGGCATTGTCTATGGAAAGGGAGGGGGGATGGGTTGGATTGTTTTTGCCAGTGATGTCTTTATTTTATGATGTGGGTTATGGTTGCATGCTGATAAACTCCCCCCCCCCCCCCCCCCCCACCCCTCTTATGAGCAGCAAAACTTTTTGTTTGGGGGCTGCAAGGTTAGCTTGTATATGGACATACAGCCCCCTCCCACTTTTCCATATACGGGGGGGGGGGGGGGTGTTGAGATACAATACAAACAATAGCGCGAGTTGCTTTCTGGCTCGCACAGTTGTGTTTGAAATGTGGCCGACACAACACAGTATATGCACTTCAAAGTTTATACATGCACTGCGCGCGCGCGCGGTAGACAGGGTGAGTGAAACAAAATGGCGTCAATGCGCAAGTTGTCGCTACTCTCTATATATAGGTACTCTATACGGTACCTATAGCTAGCGCCCTCCGCGCTCGAAAGGCCCAAAGCGGAAAAACCTTGTTTTGGAAGTTGCGGTAGGCAGTTTAGTTATTAAAATGTGTTTAACCTTGCTTATTTGAGCCAAAACATCAGACCTGCTTTGCTTGTTTTTAATGAGACAGACAAGCTAAATGGACATCAATGTTAACAGCGTTTTACTTCAGCTAGCTAGGCCAGGTCGCGGTCGCATCGTCCTTGAATCAGCTGATGACACCACTCCAGCTCAAGCGGATGGTCTACCTTCACTACGCCTACGCTCCCCCGTAGCCTGACCAAAGAGTGCGTGCAGGCACAGGACGCAAATATAGCTAAGGTAAGTCCTCTAGCTGGCTCTGTACTCATAGTAGTAGAGATGCCAAATAGCCAGAAAATGTACAAATTTAACATAAATGTTATTATTTTAAACTTTTTAAAGTTGTTATTAGAAGTAGGCTAGACTCTACTTCCTAATAGCTAGATTTTCATCCTCTTCTGATCTTGCTTTAATACCGGGTACGTTCTGGCTGCATCTGGTTCTGCCTCGTTCATTCATGTTGATCTGTTGTTGATGATGTAAATAAGTGCAATGTGAATTAAACATTCGGGGCTAGTTCATGAGTTAAGAATCATATCCAGACTTTGACTTAATTTTCCCATCTTTCGTTAAAATAAGCTCTTAAGCTTTTGTGGGTTATCCTGTTCAAGCTGACTTATAAATTTTGATCTGTTATTCTTGTATATGTTGGAAGCTTGGCGAATAAAAAACAATCAATCACTCAATCAAATTCTTGACCCATTTCAAAGTCCTTTGTATGGGAAGAAAGAAGAGTCCACTGGCACTAGGGACCTCTGAAGCCAGTTTGCAAGGTTATTGGGTTGCAGAAAGGTGTGGTTATTTATTTTTTATTAACGCATGTTAGGTTTTGTCTGCCTGTGCATCACTCTTCACGCAGGGGTATGGGTGGCAATGTAGGCTTGTCAGTACAATGATGATGGTTAAACTTACATGTCAACTTGTCTTGCTTACTTTGCTAGCTATTTTTAAGTTATATCTACCTTCATATGTATAATTATAACACACGTACATGTACACCATGTACACTGCATGAAGCCATACAAGATAACCGTAAATGGTATGGACCACATACAAATTATTCATACCCCAAGGAAATTCAATGTTTTTTGTGTTTTTTGTAACTCAAGAATGATAGGAAGACCGGTTGAATTAGGGCCTCTGTTGAGTACTTTCTATGTAAGATTTATCTCACATTCTCAAGAAGTATAAATTGGCCCATTGGGATAAATAATTGTTTCAAATACTTACAAAATTACAAAATTTGGTAAGGGTATGAATAATTTAGTTGTAAACTATAGTTACATGTACACACATTGCCATCAGCGCTAAGAAGTACAAACTTTTGGCATACATCCTTTCTTTCCTCAATTATCAGGAGATTCATTATATAACATGTGTTGTACCATGATTTGATCATAATGATCTTTTATTACTGCACCCTAAATATACATCTTTATGTTCTAATGGCTAGCTTTTCTCTTTTTTCTTGTGCAGATCATAAAGCCAACTGAGCAACCAAGGTCAGAAGATGAACTGATATTCACTTTAAGATGGCCAACTCTTTTTCTGTTCTCCTACCGTACTTTGATGACCTCCTGTGGTTGTGCACAAAACTATTTTACGGAATCGTGTACATCATAAATTTTATTTACAAGCTTTTGACAGGTCTTTGTAATGGCTTTGTTCAACTATGGGGGCTGTCAGTACATATTGGGAATGTGTTTGTGTTCATTATCGAGTTCCTTCCAGAGTTGCCTGTGAGAAGTTTTCATCTGGGAAAGAACCTGCTTGAACTTGTTCTGAACCTGATGAACGATGCAGCCCAGGCATGTACGTCCTGGTTTTGGGCAACCCTAGCAAACCATTTGGAGAAGTTGACAGCCATCTTCAAGAATCTGGGACTGGCATTCTTCAGTGTTTGGACTCAACTGTTTGATTTACTTGTCTTCTACTGTGTGAGCTTTTTGAAGGCTATAGTAGATTCTTTTCTGAGGGTTTTTGAAGATCTGATTAAAATTGTTAGCTCCAGCATCAGCAGTATGGCAAATGATCTTTATTATATTATTATAAACACATTGAAAGAAATCCCCACATTTTTAATCACAGTGATAGACTACCTCGGCCAAACTGTTGGTGCCATTTTTGAAAGCGCTGCAGAAGGATATTCGTCAATTAGTTCGTTCATCATAAAGAATTGGGGCGCCTTTTTAGCTCTGGCTCTCTTTATTACCCTGGTGTGGGTCTTCATCAACATGAGAAATATCCAAAACATCCTTAAAGATCTCACTCAAATTGTAAACAGCTTCACACATTATCGACCCCATGAGATTGACAGGGAGCCGGTGAGACCCGAAGGCCACCTTCAACATGATATTCACCCTCAAGGTCAGCAACAAGTGGAACTTCAAGATAGAAATGAAGAGAATGAAAACTCTGGTCAGGATTTGCCAGTTGGTTTAGTAGGAGGAGAAGGGGACCAGCCTGGTCCAAGTAGGACCATACACCCTCTGCACTTCACTTCATCAGGTGAGCCCTCTGGCGAAAACAAATCGGTAGAAAGCACCATAAGTGACCTTGAAAACAGATTAATCGAGGAAGAGCAAAAACAGCAATGCGTGGTGTGTCAGGATGCAGTGAAGGATACGCTCTTCGTACCCTGCCGACACCTTTGTGTCTGCCTACCCTGTGCTGACAAAATAATGAGCAGTGAAAAAGTTCTCTCACGGAACTGCCCTCTATGTAGGAAAAGGATTGGATCAATTTTTCAGGTTTACAGTTGAAAAAAAAACATTTTGCAGGATCGTTCAAAATGAGCTTCCCTGCTTGCACGTTTATTTGATTATCATTTGAAATGATAATTTCTAGAAAGATTTTATTTTTGTAAATGAAAGCACTTGAATTAGGCCTTAGTGCAGGCCTACATGTATGAATGTGTTTTCTGTCATTGTTCAGAGATGGTGAAGAAAATATATAAGGTCAAAATTGATTGTTTCCTTCACATTGGTATGATCCAAGCTTAAGTAATTAATGCTACATTTGTACATGTAAGTATCAACTCGATATAATAAACAGGAAAATAGTTACAATTAAGATGCAGCCAGTACTTAACGTATCTTTAGAACAAGATACCCTACATGTAGCCTTGCCCTTTGAATACTTTTAACCTGAGACAATGATTTAGGCATCACCCCAGAATATATATGTCTACCGTAAATTACATGCATTTGATTTTTGTACATAGTCATACCAAAGAACAACCTCTTTCTGTGGAATCTGCTCTATTGTTAATTAATTGTACATTGTATTTCCCTCCTTGAAATTCAGTACTTTCCTTTCCTAGCTTGCCAAATGTCAAATTGCTGAATTCGGAAGGTTTTGAGCGTACATGTGAGTTTTCACTTTACGTTAATCATGTGATCGTTTACTGTTGCGTAACTTGCATTTTGACTGTTTAGATCCAGAAGAGGGTTACAAGCAAGAATTCAATGTAAAGTTTATGTTAAAGGTACTTAGTAACATTGTGATGGTTGATTTCACAAATCTGTTGAATCAGGATGCAAAACACGTAAAATTATGTTTGTATACATGTATGGATTATCCAACTACGATGCCCCAAATCCGAAATTAATTTACGCAATATGAAGATTTTTAACAAAGTTCAACAGGTTTTCGAACGGGCGTCGATGTGCGGCGCTTCTGAATCTAAATTCTCCCAACCATTTTTGAATTTTCCCAACCGTTTTTCCATGAAAAAAAGACATAAAAACAGGCTATAAAAAATCTGTCAACACTTAAATGTCTGGAATGGAATGTAGAGCCATTTTATTGCTTTGAGAGATTTCCATTCACCTAAAATGTAATTAAATTGTAATAATATAGTTGGGAGAATTAAGGAATCGATCGGATCAGTTTTTCCCAATTTGTACCATGAATAATGGTCCGTTTTCGCTCAAATTTGCAGATTATCTTTAATTGTACATCTAGCATTGAAGTCACTACCTTAGCACCACTATCTCTCATCTGAACAATGTTACAAAGTCCCTTTAAGTTCACTGAAGCCTTAATGCTTTGTAGATGGTGTTATGACTAGGTCTGCTGTGATGAAAGAGCACTGTCTTTACAGATGTAGGGTGAGGGCTCAAAGATCAAATATTTGTGGAGCAGGTGAATTTAAAGCCCCACTGCACTACTTATAGCTACTTGGTCCTCTATATAACAGTCAATAGGGTCTTTTAGATGTATGTCAACATAGTGGACTGCTACATTTGAAGTCCTTAAGGCAATACCTAATCGGTGACCATTGGTCCCCCATGATCCCCTCTTTGTTATGTTAATTGAGAACTGATTTGATGAGATAACCAACTGTCAGTGACCATGCATGGAGGTCTAATCCCTCCTGGTCTAACTCGTGCAGACGGGCTTTCAGAATTTGAAAAATCATATAATGTTTGCCTAGATCCGAGGGTGCTTGTAGTTCATTACCATCTAGACATGATGTTAAAATGGAGTGGGTTACTAGCCAAAATATATTTCTTGAGGGTTTACCATAACATTCTTCAATGAATGAACAAATGGGGGTGTCAAATTGTCAATCCACACCCCCCCCCCCCCCACCCTTTCCTCTATATCTCACACCAATTCAATTCAGAACTTTATTTCAGACTCAGCTGCACAAGGCAGTGGTCCATAAACATTATGTTACATATAGATAGGGAAAATAGCGGAGTATGAACATGATGAGTATAATAACAACAAATCGTACAAATACTAAAGAATATAACAAACTAAAACTATACTACGTACATGTATATACAATGTAACTGTAACATGCAACCTGTATCTGTAAAATTGATAACAGAAGGCCTATAGCAATCTAACTCTAAGCTGTACCTGTAACTGCAATATTAAAATAAATATATGTATAACAAAGTGAAGTTGTAACTTAATTGTAACAATCTCTGCTCACTAACTAGAACAATTATATACTAATAATAGATAACTAGATATTGTAACAAGCAACAAGGACTAATAATAATAATAATATGGTTATTTATATAGCGCCGGTATCCGCCAGGTTCTGACGCTCATGGATAATCCTTGGTAACATCATGCAAAATATGATCAATTCCGAGGTGTAAGCAGGCTATTAAGCCAAAATTTCCAGAGGCCCGATGTGTACCTAAGGCAACTATACGTAGGGTTCACTAATACCTTTACAATACCATTCTCAGAGACATCTACTCTCCGGATGAACTTATACATGAGATTTCGTAATACAGCCGAACAGACTGGAACATTCAACTCAGCAAACATTTGACTAGCACTAAAGTATCTAGGTACCCTAAGAAGCATTCTCCTTGCCATGATCAGAACATTTGTTTTATATTCATGTGAAAATATATACATTTATCAAATGGTGGACTAGAAAGATGACTTTTCATATTAAAATGTTACAAATTGTGTTTATGTGTTAAAGACTTTTTTTGTTCTTTGGAGAGGATTAAACTTTGTTTAAATGTTTTTTGAAATATGGCTACTACTTCTCGGTTCAATGCAAAATTGCAAGTTCTTTTGTCTGTATGGCAGTTGGCATTTGTGTTATATGATATATATTTTGAAACTTGAATATACATGTATGTTATACTGCTATTCATATGTTTCATCTATACGATAGACCCACAAATCATCTTGTGATAAAATAAAAGTTCAAAGTATTCATCAGAATAATTAGCATTAGAGGCATTATATTACCGGTATGTGGTGAGTGTGAGTTCAGTGTAAAACAGTGGCGCCCTATTACAAACATTATGGCGTGTCCTACTTAACAACATGTAATTTATGCAATTCGCATTTTGACTATTGAAATACGAATACCGGTAGGTGAATGAAATGATTTGTAACGAGGCACTTAACAAAAAAAATTGCATTGAATTTAGTTATATTACAAAAATGCCCAACTGCCATTTATTTTACGCTATGCTCGCTGTCTTTAACATAATCAAAACTCAATGTTATGCAAAGAAGGTTATTGATAATTTGATACTACAATGTACTTGAACAGTGGAGGTTTAAATTAATGTTAAAGCCCCTTTGCACTACTTATATAGCACTTGCGTCTTCTATATAGCAAACAATGCCTAATCTGTGACCATTGGTCCCCCATGGTCCGCTTTTTCTTATGTTAAATGAGAGCTGATTTGATGAGATAATCATGCAGGGAGATCTAATCCCTCGAGGCCAAACTAGTGCAGGTGGGCTTTAAAGGTACTATGTCCCTTTTGCAGCCAACCTCAAATGCTGTAGAACTTTGCAGGAATTATGAATATGTCATGTATGTCCTATCTGTGAAATTTAAATGTTAGCAGTGTCCTTATATTCAAATTATGCAAGGAAACCCGTTTACTTGCTAGACTTCACTGTCAGACACTATTGAGTGACTGACTGGCTTTTTTCTTCTTTGGTAATAACATACATGAAAAGAGTTGTAAAGGGTACATGAGCATTTGTCTACATCAATAACCCACTTCTTGTGATGGCCAAGATTAAACTGATTGAATCTTTGCACAGCATAAAACGTAAGACCATTCGGTACAATTTTCTGAAAATCAAGACTATTACTTTTGGGCTCTATATAGCCCTAAAGTCGATTTGACAACTAATAGTCGTTATTTTCCCACTTGAAGACATTTTCAAGCCCCACCTTTTTTAGGGAAGTTCTAAATTAGTATTATCTTTCAAATGCAGTTGGAATTTAACTTTTTCATTTGTTTGGCCTGCAAATGGGACATAGTACCCTTAACTGAAATCATTGTTATCTGAACAACCCAAGGGCGGCAGAGCGTCTTTCAAAGTGGGGGGGGGGGGGGGCACCTACACAAAAGGGAACCTTTAAAGGGAAACCTCAAAGTGAAAATTTATATAATTTTTAGACATTGGTATATCAGGCCCGTACAAACCCCCCCCCCCCCCTTAAACAAAAATAGTGCTCACTACCCCCCCCCCCCCCCCCCCCCCGCTTATTCCCTGGCTGATTCGCCATTTAATTGCTCATTACCTCCCTCGCACTCGGGGGCGTCGCTAAAAGGGGGTGCGATAACCCCCCCCCCCCCCCCCCACCTGTTGTGTTTTCTCGAAGTTTCACCTTCTTACAATATCAGCAAAAGAAATCAGATTCAGACAAGGATTAAGAGACGAGAACGGTAGGCCTACAACGGATCGTCTTGTTTCTCTAATAATTTAATGAAACGTCAAAGCTTCCGTTAGCGCGGAAGGGGGGAACTGAATTCAGACAAGGATTAAGAGTTGAGACCGGTGCAACGAATCGTCTTCTTTCTCTAATAATTTAAGGAAACGTCAAAGCTTTCGCACGGAAGGGGGAAAACAGAATTCAGACAAGGATTAAGAGTTGAGAACGGTACAACGAACCGTCGTATTTCTATACTAATTTAATGAAACGTACGTCAGAGCTTTCGCGCGGGACGGGGGGAACTGAATTCAGACAAGGATTATTAAAGAGTCGAGAACGGTACAACGAATTGTCTTCTTTCTCTAATAATTTAAGGAAACGTCAAAGCATTCGCACGGAAGGGGGAAAACTGAATTCAGACAAGGATTAAGAGTCGAGAACGGTACAACGAATAGTCTTCTTTCTCTAATAATTTAAAGGAAACGTCAAAGATTCCGCGCTTCGTGCGGAAGGGGGTAAATTTAATTTAGATAAGGAATCGAGAACGGTACAACGAATCGTCTTATTTCTCTAATAATTTAAGGAAACGTCAAACCTTCCGCGCTTCGCTGGGGTACGGGGTGGGGAACTGAATTCGGACAAGTATTGAAGCCTGTCTGCACTAGTTTGGCCAAGGGGGATTACACCTCCCTGCAAGGTCACTGACAGGTGGTTATCTCATCAAATAAGCCCTCAACAGAAAGAAAAGGGGGATCATGGGGGACCAACAGGCACCGATTAGGCATTTTTTGCTATATAGAGGGCGCAAGTAGCTGTAACGAATCACCTTCTGTCTCATGTAAGGAAACGTCAAAGCTTCCGCGCTTCGCGAGGGAGGGGGGGGGGGGGTCTCCCTTCCTTCGCCCACCCCCCTAGGGAGCGCTCTTTAAGTGATTCGAATGCTTCGCGTGCTCACTACCGCCCCCTACGATACTGACTAAGAGGAGAAAATAAATCGTATATTCATGTCGTCCAGGAAAATTACCATCTGCACATACGCGAGTACTATATGAAAAATATTTTAGCCTTCGGCCCCGGGTTTATAATGTTAAATTTTTAGACATTTGGGACATTTGTAGGTAATTGGTGGCTAGTTTTGTCGTTAATCGATGGCCTCTACAACCCCCCCCCCCCAACACTGAAAAAGGTCTAGCGACGCCCCTGCTCGCAATGTCTCACTAGCACCTGTGGCTCAAAGTTGGCAACCCTATAACAACCCCCCCCCCCTCAAAAAAAGCTTGTACGGGCTTGTATATACCCCTACATTGTGATCACATTATCAGGGATGATTTCAATGATTAATTACATGGTCCAAAATACTGCTAATTTATCATACTCTGCAGTTGGATGTGATGGTCTGAATATTTATATGCGGGCGACCAAAATATTAAGATTCGTGATATCCGATCCTGATGGGGTTTTAAACCCAATCTAATCATGGGGGCCGGTTAAAAGAGCACTTATAAGAAACATAAAGCTATCCACTATAAATGCGAAAGAGCCAGCTTTTGAAATTAAAGAAAAAATTGCTCTTAGCCGCTTTAGATTAGGGGCACATTTCACGGTGAAAGGAAAAGGGGGCACATATCTAAAGGAAAAGATCACATGTCAAAGTAAAAAGGGGAATTATCAGAGTTGAAAAGGGGTTATTTTCTCGCACCTGATTGGGGCACTCGCCAGAGATGAAAAAAAAAGCACTAATGAGAACGGCAAAGGGGCACTTATAACGAAGGAAATTGGAAGTTTTCAGAAGGAAAATGGCACTAATTAGAAAGGATAAGGGGCACTTGTTACAGAATTAAAGAGGGCATCTCTCAAAATTAAATGAGGACACTCATCGGAGATGAAAGCTAGAAGTGATTATAAGAATGAATAGAGGGCATAAAAAAGAAAATAGGCCAGTGTTAAAATATAAGGGACATCTATAAGATTTGAAAAAAGGCAATTATCAGATATGGAAACGGGTTCGGTAAGGGGCACTTCTTGTACCTGAAAAGGGGCACCTATGAGATTTAGTCAAAAGGGGCGTTTATAAAAAATAAACAAAACGGGTATTTTTCAGAAGGAAAAGGGCACTTATCAAAAAGAAAAGCGGGCAATTATCAGAGGTGAGATTTAGCACTCATTTCAAAAGAAAAAGGCACTTGTTAAATTAAAATGGGTACCTCTCGGATTTGGATAGGGGCAGTTGTCATTGGTAAAGGGGCACTTATATCAAAGGGGTACGTAATACAAGGCACTCACAGGAATGTAGAAAGGGCACCTATAGACATTTAAAAAAAGGGGCTCTTATACTCAGATTCTGAGTTAAAGGGGGTATCTTAGGGGTACATGTAAAAATTGGGGGCACTGTACCCCCGGCTCCACCGCCTAGCTGGAACAACTGACTCGTCCAAACTTGATAATTTAGGCCATGTAAGTTTTTTCTTCTTTTCTTTCTTCTTTTTTGACGAGCTAAGCGCTAGCTAGCGCCCTCCGCGCTGGGATCGCTACAAGTAATAACAAAATCCCCGAAAACGGAAAAGCCTTGATAACGAAGTTGCGGTAAGCCACTAAGCTGTTTCATATTAATTATTATTTCAATTTCAAACATTAGACCTGCTTTGCATGTTTTTAATAAGAGTCGTGATAAACTAGAAGGAAATTAAACAGCATTTTACTTCAGTTAGCTAGGCCTGGTCGCGTCGTCCGCGAAGCAGCTGACGCCACTCCAGCTCGAACGAATGGTCGAATCTTCGCTACGCCAACGCTCCCCCGTGCACGGGTGGACCGTTTGTGGTTGTAGCCTGACCAAGGCCAAGAGTGTTTGGAAAACTACATGGGGTATGGACTATGTTGCGTGTTAACTAGTAATCCCACATAATTCCTTTTTTAATTAAACTACTAAAAAGCAGTATCCCTCCAGACAATAAAACACTTAATAAATGATCACATCCAGACAAATTGATTATGGTTAAAAACTGGTTCTAGATCTATATTCTATAATTTCACATAAGATACAATGATTACAGAATTATCAGAAACCTCTTCTGTCTATCTCAACAGTGACAGTCAATTAAACTATCACTAGGCCCTTGGTAGTTACTATTAATAATCAAACATAGATAACTTCCAACAGCACATTAATGTAAAGGAGACTCAACTTAGTCACTATGGTATTAATGATTACCGCTTAATACAAGTCTCAAAATATCAGGAGTCCTGTTCAGTACAACTTAAGACAGTACTAAAACAAGTCAGTTAAATATCATTCACACTGCATGAATAATAACAGTCAAGAAAATACTACTCAAATCTAAGCTAGACAGCGTTTAGATTTACTTACATATAGCATGAAATATTGTGGTTCAAGAAACCACTAAACAAATCTCTACTTGTGTATGTGTACGGAATGCACAACACGAGAATACAACAATATATCGGTGGATCTAGACTATGGTGATCTAGATCAGTAGACCAGGCATAGGCCTAGAACTAGTGCAATTATAAACATGTAAAATATGTGTTAGTAAGCGTACGCACTCAACAACAGGCACTCAGTCAGTCAAAATAAGGCATCACAATGATAAACAATGCAATGCATAAATCACAATATAATTAACGTTACGTGAGTCATTGGAGTTGAATTCAAAGTAGATCTTCTTCAAGTTCTATCTAGATGTAGAAAACTAGCTAGGCCTAGACGGAAACGGTGGTTGATGAGCTGGTTGTCGATCGCGTAGAAAATGCAGACGATGATCGACGCTAGATGAACGATAACGATGATGAAGACGATGACTACGGTGATGAAGACAATGAGTGCAGATGACGATGATGAAGACAACGATGATGACAACGATGATGAAGACGACGCTGGTGAAGACAGCGATGATGAAGTCGACGATGATGAAGACAACGGTGATGAAGACGATGATGAATCAGTTCACAGATGAATACAATGATGATGCAGTCAATGTCAATAGATCAACTTCAGTGACTTGCGATGCAGGTCGAAGAATCAAATGTCGAGACAATATAGAAAGATGTAAATAGGTGAGCACGTCCACCGGGAATGGTCCGGGGACATAGAAGTTCAATCCTCGTTGGATACAGTTTTACAGGTACCAATATCAACACAATAACAGCATGTGTGTATACCAATATCAAAACAGCTCACTGATTCCCGCACAGGAAAATCAGAAGAGCGCCAATCAACTACAGCGCGATTGGTTCAGAACACGCGCACATGTATGTTAATTAAGCACGTGATCTAAATACTTATGAATAAATACGCGTACATCTATGTTAATTCATCATGTGATCAAAAATACTAATGAATAAACATCTTTAAGTAATAAATCCAGTTAAAACCAGTTCCGAGGACATGGCGTAATACCTAATCCTCGAACTCTCAATGACTTCTAAAGCGGCCATTTTGGATTAAAAACACAATATGTATACCAGTGAATTATAAATGAATGCACTGTAACATTTGTCGCTACAAGTGCGTGCAGGGCCAGGGCAGGGGAGCAAGGCCAAGGGCAAGGCACACATAGGAGCATCACTATCCCGGCTGTGTAGTAAAAGCTGTGCTATTGATTCTCAACACAAATAGCAGTAAAAATACAGATTTTTTCAACTTAACGATGTTAGAAAGAAAAAATTAAAAATTCAAATTGTAAGTCTAGATCTAGATCTAGATCTGTACTGTAGTGTAGAGTCTATGGTAGATAGATCTAGAATCTAGTGTGACCAAAGTTCGCTATCTCAAAAAATCGGTAAGATTTCGAAAATCTTTGGAATTGGGAGCGAAATTGTGAAAATATTGACAAAAGATCAGCAAATTTTGCAGTCATTTGCGTCCGTTCCGAAAAATTATCAACTTACCGATATTTAAGGGTCTGAAAATCTTCAATTTTAGAGCAGAAATCCTCAAAATTGTAAGAAAGTGGTACCAACTGATTGTATACTATGATATTTTGCCTTGCAAACTACGATAAAACCTTATTTTTGATAAATCGGCTGTAAACCACCGTGCGTGAACTTAGGTCTCGTTGTTTTTATGACTTTTTTAGGTGTAGCGCGCACGTTGATCCGAGATCGAATTTTTAGATTGCGATATCTCCGGAGTCCTTTGACGATAATTTTTTTTAGTTGAACCAATTTGTAGTAAAATACTTTGCAGTCCATTTGATAATAATTAAAATAAATCAATTTGTGTAGAATATGAGAAATCATAGATCGAATATCACATTTTAAAAATTGTCAAAATCTGCGCGAACTTTGGTCACCCCTTCATAATACTTGCCGATCAGCCACATTGGCATGATTGTGTGCATTTGTGTATAATGAGTGTATTGACTATTCATGTGTGCAAATGCTGCCTATTAACATGTAGTATAGTGCTAGAGGTAAATTATGCACATTAGCATTGACTCTCTATGCTTTGCTGGAGTGCCTAAATGTACATCTTCATGTTCTAATGGCTAGCTTTTCTCTTTTTTCTTGTGCAGATCATAAAGCCATCTGAGCAACCAAGGTCAGAAGATGAACTGATATTGATTTTAAGATGGCCAACTCTTTTTCTGTTCTCCTATCGTACATCGATAACCTCCTGTGGTTATGCACACAACTATTTTACGGAATCTTGCTCATCATAGACTTTAATTATAAGCTTGTGACAACTCTTTATAGGGGCTTTGTCCAACTATGGGGGCTGTCAGTACAAGTAGGGATAAATATTGGGAATGCTTTTGTGTTCAGCATCGAGTTCCTTGCAGAGTTGCCTGTGAAGAGTTTTCATCTGGGAAATTATCTGCTAGAACTTGTTCGGAACCTGGTGAGCAATGCTAGCCAGGCATTTACGTCCTGGTTTTGGGTGACACTAGCAAACGGTTTGGAGATGTTGACAGCCTTCTTCAAGAGTCTAGGACTGGCATTCATCAGTGTTGGGACTAAATTGTTTGATTTACTTGTCTTCCACTGTACCCAGCTTGTGGATGTCTTCACCTTACAACTTGAAACTACCTACAACGATGTAAACAATGCCAAAGCAAACACTGTACATGTCCTGCACAGTGTTGGAAGTGAGATGCAAGGATCTGTGCTGGGTGTTTTTAACCTGATCTTTGAGTACTTCATCACTGTAGTGACCTACCCCATTGCCATCTTTAACGCATGCACCAAGAGTATTCTTGAAGGATTGTACTTCTGTGTGAGAATTTTAAAGGCTATTGTAGATTTTTCTTTGAGGGTTTTTGAAGATCTGATTGAAATTGTTTACTCCAGCATCAGCAGTATCGCAAATGGTCTTTATTATATTATGAACACGTTGACTGATATCGCCACATTTTTTATCACGGTGATAGACTGCATCAGCCAAACGCTCAGTGCATTTTTTTATAGCGCGGCAAAAAGTTATTTGTCAATAAGTTCGTTCATGGTAAAGAATTGGGGTGCCCTCTTAGCTCTTGCTCTCTGTGTCACCCTGGTGTGGGTCACCATCAACATGACCAGGCAGCACGAGAGAAATATCCTCCAAGATCTCATTCGATTTGTCAAAAGCTTCACACATTATCTACCCCATGCGATTGAAAGGGAGCCGGTGAGACCTGAAGGCCACCTTCAACATGACATTCGCCCTCAAGGTCAACAAAGAGTGGAACTTCAAGATCAGAATGAAGAGAATGGAAACACTGGTGCTGGCCAGGATTTGCCAGTTGGTTTAGTAGGAGGAGAAGGGGACCAGCCTGGACCAAGTAGACCCATACACACTCTGCACTCACCGTATTTGTTACGATCACGACCCTTCACCCCATCAGGTGAGCCCTCTGGAGGAAACAACTCAATAGAAACCATAAGTGACCTTAATAGCAGATTAAGCAAGGAACAGGAAAGAAAGACATGCGTGGTGTGTCTGGATGCAGTAAAGGATACGCTCTTCTTGCCCTGCCGACACCTTTGTGTCTGTCTACCCTGCGCTGACAGGATAGTAAGCAATGCAGACATGCTCTCACGGAGCTGCCCTCTGTGTAGGACTAGGATTGGATCAATTGTTGAGGTTTACAGTTAAAGAAAAAACTTTTTGCAAGGTCATTCAAAATGAGCTTCCTTGCTTGCACGTATATTTGTTTGTCATCATTTGAAATGGTCATTTCTAGCCAGATTTTATTTTTGTAAATGAAAGTACACAACACATGTACTTGAATTAAGCCTTAGTGCAGGCCTACATGAATGTGTTTTCTTTCATTGTTCAGAGATGGTGACAAAAACATATTACATGTAGGACAAGTGTTTGGTCCATTGCTGTCTTTTCCCATACATGTACATGTACATTGCCAATAATAATGAAAACTGACCAAATTACCCATTTCTTTCCTATTGATCTGATCAAAGCTTAAATATTGCCATCAACTAAAAAAAAATAGTTAGAATTCAGATGCAGCCATTAACGTATAGATCTATAGAAGAAAATACCCTAGGCTTGCCCTTTGAACGCTTAAAATCTAAAACAATGATTTAGGCATCATCCCAGAATATGTCTAAATTAAATGTATATGATTTTGTACTTAAAAAGATTAACTGCATGAAAATTTAACTTATTCATTCTTACACCTGTATTGTACATAGCCATACAAAAAAAGAAACTCTTTTTGTGGAATCTGCTCTTTTGTTAATTATTTGTGAATTGTATTTCCCTTCTTGAACTTCAGTACTTTCCTTTCCAAGCTTGCCAAATGCTAAATTGCTGAATGTAGAAAGTTTGAGCATGTGAAATCTCATTTGCCACTTTATGATAATCTGTTGATTGTTTGTTAACTATTGCGTAACTTTTATTTTACATGTTGAGAGCCAAAGGAGGGTTACATGCAAGATGTATACAAGTAAATGTACTAGTATGTGAGTTCAAAGCCTTCTAATGCTGCGCAGAAGGTTTTCTGTCTACAGTGTAGGTCTGCTATGATCAAAGAGCACTTTACCGATGCTGGGTGATTCTGGCTGTTTTCTGACTTACATGTATACTTTCTGAATAATCTTGTATCTAAAGATTCTATCTTCTTGTACATGAATGCAAATAACATGGTTGGTGCATGCTGTTTTCTTCTATATTCTAGCCTATAGGCAAAGTATTCATTTTGTGACACATCTACATGATTACAGTGTATGTTTATAATATCTTTGTAATTTTTTTTGATGAACACACAATAAGCCACTTTGGTGATAGCGCTTGTACAAAAATTAATGACCCCCAAATATCTCACATGGAGAAGTCACACTTTGTGCATTTTAGAATAATCACAGCCAAAGTGATGGAGGTGCTACCTTGTTGTTTCTCTCTCAAAAAGAATACTTCTATCTGTGTATCATACAATGTACTACCAGTGCGTAAATGAATTATGATTTTGTAAACGCATATCCAGCAGTCGTCTCAATGGGTTTTCACAGTTTTGTACATCTGCCAATGTAAAGTCAGTCAGTAATTTGGAAAATATTTATATACCGGTATGTATTTTCATAAACTGTGAGTTTAAAACATACTTCTGACTAAACATATACAGGTAATTTTAGTTGGAGGGGAAATTCCTTGAGAAGTTTAGGGCATGCTAACATTTCAGATTACCAGTATCTTAAGCGGAATACATGTACAGTACATGTAGATTGTGGTACTACACATGTACTAGGTAGAGGTATTTGTTTTAAGCTTATCTGTATGACAATCAAAAATTTAATGGTGAAATTGGCAGTGGTATTATGAAATAGTATATGCATGCATGTTACTGAAACTAAAAGAAATATAAAGCTGAAAAGAAAAATAATTCACAGTACTCAACTACTCATGCTTCCATTCCTATTTCAATTTGAGTTTGTATTTTGTAATACTCATTAAATTCATTTACATGTGTGATATTTTATTTGGGTTGTATTTCATTTACATGTGTGATATTTTATTTGGATTGTATGTCATCATTCTTGAATACCCATTTATTCCATTAGAGAGGTATAAAGAAAAGTTTGTAAAATACCAACTGCTGTATTTTAAGAATTTAAAAAAGAAATGTAATATGTGCCTAGATCCGGGGGATGCTTGTAATTCATAAGCATCAAGATATGATGTTGAAATAGAGAGGGTAACTAGCCAAAATATATTTCTTGAGGAGTTACCATAAAATTGTTAAATGAGTGAAAAAATAGGGGTGTCAATCCACTCCCCCCCCCCCCCCCCCCTCTCTCTCCTCTATAACTCACATCCTTGCCATGATCAGAACATTTGTTTTATATTCATATGAAAATTGATAACATATAGAAAATGGTGGAGGAGAAAGATGACTTTTTATATTATGTTACAAAATTGTTTTGTATGCGTTATTTTTTTTCTTCTTTTGAGAGGGTTAAACTAATTTTTAAATGTTTTTTTATATGGCTTCTTGTGAGTTGAATGTAAAAGGGCACATTCTTTTGTCTATATGGCATTTGGCATTTGTGTTTTATGTTATACTGCTATTCATTGGAAAGTTTTAACTACATGGACTCACAAAGCATTTTTTTATTTTTAAATAAAGCGCTGCTATTCAAATATTTTTCAAATTAGTACTAGAGGCATAATGTTTTCTAGTGGATGTGGATGTTTTCTTTGTGTCACTCAGTAGTCTTTACTATGTTTTATTGCAGTGGTATGCGGGCAGAGGTAAAATGTAACTAGGTATAAGTAAGCTACCTAAACATTGAAATACTGCTGAAAAATATCACCATATTATACTCTGTGATGAAATTCAAGTTTTTAAGCAAAATGTTTGTTCCCAAATTGTATGAAGTCTGTCAAAATCAAGTTGCGTTGCTCATCAAGAGATAGACGAATAATTGAGATGTCCATGTAAATTCCTCTAGCAGTTCAATGACTTCATTTATTATCCTTCAAATTTAATGTTAGAATGAATCGTTAAAGAGAAAATGAAGCCTAAATGGAAATGGGTTATTGTCTGATCGGACAAAGCATCTTGAAGCAATGCAGTATTGTAATGTGCAATGTAACTACTACATGTAACTATAGCAGCTTTGTAAATTAAAAAAACAACTGTTTTTTCAACGTAAGAATTTATTGAAGCAACATTTCTTCTTGAAGTCAGTTTATTTAAATAAATACGTTACTCGGGTACTGGTCTTACCTTCATTTTAATCATTTTTTTGTTAATGTTATTAAAGGGATAGTCCACCCCAGGATTTTCTTTAGCTGACGATATAGACCTAATAATACCATGAAGAATGATACAAGTCTCATTAAAATCCATGATCATATAACGAAGATATATCGACTTTTTTATCGAAAATCAGCCGCCCCCCAAATGCAAATGCGTTACATGGGCATGAATTGTGACGTATGTTGCGAGCTGCCTTCTTATTTCGCAGACATTCACTCACGCTCGCGGTACACTGTTATCGCACTGACACGACGAATCATGAATGAAAGTGAAAGCGAAAGTGAATGTCTGCGAAATAAGAAGGCAGCTCGCAACATACGTCACAATTTCGATACTATCGGTTATTTTTTGGCGATCGTTTCATGCCCATGTAACGCATTTGCATTTGGGGGGCGGCTGATTTTCGATAAAAAAGTCGATATATCTTCGTTATGTGATCATGGATTTTAATGAGACTTGTATCATTCTTCATGGTATTATTAGGTCTATATCGTCAGCTAAAGAAAATCCTGGGGTGGACTATCCCTTTAAGTAGGATTCACAATTGTATCAAATGCATAATACCTTTCGGATATTTTGTTACATTATTTGATCAATAATAATGTATAGTATTATTATTCTGTTTTAGAAGAGATGGTAAGTGGTAACATTCACTGTCCTTACTTTCTGTGAACATTCTTTGAAATATTAAATCTAATCGAATTTTCAGTAAAACTGCAATACAAAACGTGTGAGATAATAATCTGCTGTCTGATGCAGTATATCATGAAAGTGGCTACGCCAAGTCATTAGCATATCCAAAAATTAATAATCATTGGTATAATTTTGTTTTGATAGTTTCGTTACTGGGTATAATATAGCAAGTTTCAGTCGAATTAATCATGATTGTAAATTGGGATATTGAGTAAGATGGAAAGAAATGTGATGTAGAAGTGAATGGAATGTGAGCAGGAATATTCCCAAAATAATGAAGAGAGAAGAGAGATAAAGTGGAAGTCTGGTGAAATAAAGGAAGAGAGTGAAATGTTATATCGTCTATTTAGAGCATGACGGCCCGGGCATAGACTCCTGGCTTTGAACAGATAATATGCAAGAAGTAAAATATCAATCATGACAAGATGTAAGATAGAAAGAGAAACTTGCGAAGAATATGGGAACCACTCTTTAAGTATCTATTAATAAATCCCAGGATTTTTGGGCACAGAATATGAAAATGAGAGTGAAAAATAGCTATTGACATTTCCGTTGAGCATATGTTATATCGAGAATGAACTAGACGGAAAGATGCCTGCATATATGACCTGAAAGTGAGGAATGATGGTGGGAGCGGGGGGGGGGGGGGGGGGGGGGGGGGGGGGAGCGGGCCTTGCCCCCCCCCCCCCCCCCCGCAAAAAAAAAAAAAGGGAAAGAGGAGAGAAAAGGAGAGGAAGAAGACAAATGGGGAAAAAGGAGATTGAGGGGGGGGGGGGCCGAAAGAGCCTTCACCTCCCAGCTGTTACCCCCCCCCCCCCCATCAAAAAAATAAGAGAGAAGGAAGGAAAGTGAAAAAGAGATAAACGGGAGGAAAAATTTAGAGGTAGAAGAAAACAAAAGAAGGGGGATATCAGTTAAAATTTTCCCACCAACAAGTTGTACTTCGGGGGGGGGGGGACAAAAGGCCCTTGCCTCCCGTCACCCTCGCCCCCTCCCCCCCCCCCCCCCCCCCCTCACTCCCGCCCCCAAAAAGGGGGAAGGAAGGGAAAAGGAAAGAGGAGAGCTAAAAGGGAACAATATAGAAGGGGAGAATTTTTGCATTTTGCCAACAACGTGTGGTTCAGGGTTGGGGGGGGGGGGGGGGGGGGCTTGCCTCTCCCAGCAAACCTAAAACAGAGAGAAGGGAGGGAAGGGAAAGGAAAACAGGAGAGTTTAGGGAAAGAGGGGGAGGCCCTGGATATCCCTTACGCGCGCGCGCGCGCGCTTGCGAATTGCCAAAGCGAAGATGCGCGCGCACATAATAACAAAGCTAAAGATGGGCGCCTCTCAATCGCGTCTTGATCCTCGAATCAACGACAGCAGCACGAATTATTGGCCAGAATTAGAGCTAGAAAAGCAAATATCAGTCTTTACTTACGATGAAAATAAACCAGAAGTAAAGGTATGTCTCTTTATCCAACAATTTGTTGTTGTCATTGTGTATTTAGTGTTATAATATACGAAGAAAATAATTGTCAATGGCTGTGATCTGCTTCTTTATCAGTCCCGAGTATGCTCTTTGGTGTCGTGTTCTGCCATGTTTTTGTTTTGTCGAGTGGAGACTAGACATGGTCATGGGATTTGGGACTGACTGTGGTTGTTTTCGTTTAAATTTTTGTCATGAACTAAAGTATTGCATATTTAATGTGCCTGAATATGAAATAGATCTATCATTCTATGTTTACAATAAGACTAGAGACAGAGTGTTCTTTCAAAATATTACAATTCTGACAGGATTTATATTTATATTAATTATAAAGAAGTTGGATCTAGTTTTACTGGTCTATGACTAGATCTAGGTAGATCTATGTCTAGTCTAGAAAGGTCTAGATTTCTAGATCTAGAGTAGACCGAATTTTCCGTCTCTTTCGTTCGTTCAGCCTCTTATTTGGGTAGGATCGGCTCTAATTTAGAGCCGATCCTACCAAATAAGAGGCTTAACGAACGAAAGAGACGGAAAATTCGGTCTAGATCTAAAGCCTTTGGGGTCTAAATATAAAATAATGTCTTAATGAGTGACCCGGCTTGTCGACTCTGGCACAAAGAACTTTGCGCATTGCCATTGAGCGCTTTACAACGAGTTTACACACTCTCATTGGCCGATCCGCTCGAGTAGCTTCAAATTTAAGTGCGAGAGGAACTACTTTAAGCGCAACTTGTCTCAAGTTCAATGGCAAAGTCAATACGTAATATTACTTCACACCACGACAGAGATTTTGACACGTCCTGCTTTAAACAGGTGACGAAAACACTGCATTGCAAACACATAAAATAGAAAAATCAATGAACATCTCAGAATATGACGAAAATGAGAATTATTCAAAATTAGAAAATTGTTAAGTGAAACTCCGCTCGAGTGGCTTCGAATTTAAGTGAGAGAGGGCAAGCGCAACTTCAAGTTCAATGGCAAAGTCAATACGTAATATTACGTCACACCAAGGAGATTTTGACATGTCATGCCTAACAGGTGACGCGCTTCACACATAACTGACGCACACATGAAATTGCACACACATAAAATAGAAAAACTAACAAACATTTCAGAATAAATTTCCAGTTTGTACCTTAAATATGACGAAAATGAGAATTGTTCAAACTTTAAAAAGACTTAAACTTAAGTGAAATAGTGAACAAACAAAAAAAAATCATTTTTAAGGATGCTGAAAAAATCTTAACAAATAGATCTAGAAGGTTTGAGTGAAAATTGAAAGCTTTCTCCTCGCTCCAATATCTTATAACATTGAGTGAATGGAAGCCAGCGATAGCCAATAAGAAGGGCCCTTGTCGGCGCCAGCTGAGTAAATTGAGGTTGCAATTCGCTGAGATCGGATGAACGTTATGCGCATGCGCTAAATGTAAGCTAAAATTCTACGTTATTTTCAAACACCACTGAGCTGTATATGCGTACGTTTAAATACAAAACTCACCAGAATTCATTCAAAATCGACAACACTAGGCCTAGATCTACGTTAATACTAATAATAGCGATTAATTTGTATACTAAATAAAGGGCACGCACAGAATTTACTTTAGCGAACTACATGTGCATGCGCCTTTTTTACACTAATTGCTATAAATATCATCTTAAGGTAAGTATCATATTGACTTCGCAAACACAGGTTTTTTGTTTATTTACACTGGGTGTATCGGTGAGTTGAATCGATTGCATTTTGCTGATATCTAGTCCTCACCGATTGTCTCTAAAGTGCAGATTTTGAGTGAATTCTGGTGTTTGAGAATTATGAGGATCAAAATATATATTTTTTTTATTATTACACACTAAGTAATATTACATGATATAAAATGAGAACATTAATCTTCAGGAGTTTGTTCTGTTGGGATCGAAAAATAATCAGCACTCAATTTTACAATTAGCCTAATCATTATTTTTAATTCAATAGGTCTTGGTCAGAGGGGAGACTGTCTCTGCAGACTTGTTGTTAAAGAAAGTAGGAAAAGCGCTTGGTAAGTATTAACTTACACTTGAAGTATGACTATGAGATTTGTTGGAGTAGAAGTTTACAAATGGAGGCATTATAACTCAGTAGGCAGAGTGATGATTTTGGAAACATGTCGAGTTGTGTTTAAGAGGCATTCGGGGGCGATAAAGGAGAAACACTTCTTTTTTGTTATTTGGCCTTATCAAACTGAGAACAGTTATCGGCCTCCACAGTATGGTTTTGAAGGCTGTTCCACATATTAATTATTCTCATAGAGAAGATTTTCGATATAGCATAGAACTAAGAAGCATGAACTCATAGAAGTGCCGTTCTATCAAGCTTTGTGACTGTCGAACTAAGTTATTAGTGCTATGCAAGTTTTATTATTTTTCTCTACAGCGTTTTAATTTTAACTAATTTTAACAGGAATTTGAAATTCCAAATTGATTTTGCAATTCAATATGATGTTCATTTTCAGATATGAAGTCGATTGGTCTGAAGCACTTTGGGATTTTTGAAGGACTGCACACACCCATCGGCAAATTCAAATGTTCAGACAGGGTCAAGACAAGTTCAAAAGGTAAGAGGTCATTGACATTGAGTCAATATAGTATTCAGGCACAGTCTATATTTTGACACTTAAAGGGGAAGATCACCCTGATATTAAAGGTACTATGTCCCATTTGCAGGCCAAAATGTTAAATTCCAACGGCATTTGAAAGACAATACTTATTTAGAACTTCCCTCAAAATGAAAGGACTTGAAAATGGCTTTTATTCAGAAAATAACGACCATTATTTGTCGAATCGACTTTTAAAAGTGATTGCAATCTCCTAGAAATAGTCTGATTTTCAGACCCTTTAACCGAATGGTAGGCCTAGTATGTTTTGTGCTGCGCAAAGGTTCAATCGGTTTAATTTTGGCCATCAAAAGTAGTGGGTTATTGATGTAGACAAATACAATGCTTAATGCACCTGTTACAGCTCATTTTATGTTATTACCAAAGAAAAAAAGATGCCAGTCAGTCACTCAATAGTGTCTGACAGTGAAGTCTAGATGTTAAACAGATTTCCTTGCATAATTTGAATAGTAGGACACTGCTAATGTTTAAATTTCACATGACATATTCATAATTCCTGCAAAGTTCTACAGAATTTGATGTTGGCTGCAAAAGGGACATAGTATCTTAAAGTTGGTTTTAATAGAGGCAGAAAAATGAGAGAAACAGATACGGTAAGTGAAAGTTTGACCAATATCCGATTAAAAATAGAAAAGTTATGAATTTTGCGAGCTCCTCTATAATTTGCTCGGTACAGAAAACTTCATCAACTTTCATTTTCTTAGTTATGGGCAATTCCACGGTAACGGAATTACATTTCAGAGAAATTTGGGCTCTATTTTTATATACTGTAGACAGGTGGTTAGACCTAGGTGATTATTTATCTTTTTATTCTTTCTGTATTATGCACCTGTTAGCAAATTAAAATAAAAATAAAAAAAATTCAACATTCGGAACACCCCAGGACCAAAAGTGTGTCGGTAACGGAATTACGGCAGAAAAATCAGGTTATTTTTTACACTAACTTTGAAAAGATTTTGTCTGAAATCTGCAGCCAATTGGGGGTGAAGTAATGCTAATAAAGGGAGCAAATATTGTTGACTGTCCCATGGCAAGATTTTTTTGGGTGAAGTTGTCATGGTTTATCTATGCTGGATGGTTTTATGAAAGAAGGTAGCGGTAACGGAATTACATAAATGGTAACGGAATTACGTCTTCTGAAATAAGCTTGAAAAAAGGTGATTTTGTAAACATTATGTAGGCTTAAATTGTTGTTTAATTGTTTCAGGGGTTGCAATAATTGATTTTAACTACAAAGCAATTCATATGTGTACTTAATTTCTAAAAACTGTTGGAAAACGCGTCTTTTATATTGTTAAATGGCAAGTAAATATGACATTTCTGAGCAAATATTGGTGTGTAGTGATTAAATTTATGTCAATATGTGTTATCATATACTAGTTTACAACTAATTTTAATTTGGTTTAGTTTGCAAGTAGGAACATCACACAAAGTATGACAAACTACATATATTATTGCCCATTTGCCGGTAACGGAATTACACATATACAGATCACTTTTGTGACAATACATGACAAACTGGTTGTGAAGTCGCCAAGGCCAATTTATATAAACAGGTCAATAAACTCCACAGTATTCAATAGGAAACAAAGGATATTCAATTGTTTTATTGACTATTGTGAGGGCCTATTAACCAAGCAAATACCACATGCAATACATTATTTCAAAGCTTATTTTATGCAGTTTTGATCAAAATCGATTGAAAATTGCAACATTACAACCTGTACGTCGTGGATGGTTACATTTAAGCATTCAAACAATTCCAAAACACTTAAGTGCTACTAATAACACTGCCTACACCCAACACAGGATCTTGGTGTAAATTAAAAACAAAACACATGAATATTTATTTATAATGATTTCAGTCCATAAAACCAACCACCAAAATCTAAACTAATTATATAAAGAGAGCTTAATATAGCTATCATTTTGTCAACAGCGTTTCAATAATATTTCACACCAGAATTTGTAAATCATTGCCCTATCTCATATTTCTGTCGAGCCAATTTTTCAACCTGCTGAGCCAATTTTGCGACATTAATGTAGGGCCTTAGAGGGAGCACTGGTTATCATTCTTTTAAAATTAATTACAAACCTTGTCAGATAATTTCATACTACAATTTCAATCCACAAAAGCTAGCAACCGATTCAAAACTAAGTAATTAAGATAATGTCATCAACAGAGTTGCAATAAAATGTCAAACCTTATAAATCATTACGCCAATTCACTAAATTGTTATCATTCTTTAATAGTTGGTTATCATTCTTTTAAAATTAATTACACACTTCATCAGTGTTCTTGAATTTGTTACAACATGTAACAAACTTGACCATTGTCATCATTCTTCATTCCAAACAGTTATATTTTCTCTGAGCGCTAGCGATCTAGTCAAAGGCGCCCTGCCACCCCCCCCCCCCCTCCCCTTCCCATATATATAATACGTAGAGTATGGAAATTAACCGTCTGCAAGAGGGCTAGTCTACTATGGTCGTAGCCATCTAACTTCTAATAAAATACATGTTTTTTTGATAGATCAGACCTTCCCCTTCAACCTCCACCTTGTCGTTTTTTAATGTATTTTCTCTGAGCGCTAGCGGACCTGTACCGTAAGTTACCCTGACACCTTCCCTCAGTCCCATATGTTTTACGTGTTACGAGTCGGCAAAGTGACCGTCTGCAACAAGACTAGTCCGGTACCTGCCAAAGCCTTCTTACTTTTTATTAAATAGTTTTTCGCTAGATTAGACCTTGCTTTTTCAAGCTCCACCTACATGTAGTCATCGGCAAAGGTATTTTCTCTGTGTGCTAGTGGACTGATTCAAAGTCACCCCCCCCCCCCCCCCCCCTCCAATGGCCCCATCCATATAACGAAAGTGTCCATCTGCAAGCAGACTAGTCCGCTATGGTCTTAGCCATCTAACTTTTAATGAATTATCCTCTTTTTTTTTGGTGGTAATTTACATGTAGACCTTGCTTTCCAACCTCCACCTAGCCGTTTTTTAGGGTGTTTTCGTGGGGTATTTTCTTTGAGTGCTAGCGGACATCGTCAAAGTCACCCTGCCCCCCTTTCCCTTTAAAAGTCCCATATGTATAAAATGTAGAGTATGGAAGTTCACAGTCTGCAAGAGGGCTAGTCCGCTATGGTCTTAGCTATCTAACTTCTAATGATTTTTTTTTTTTTTTTTCGATAGATTAGCTGAGATCAGTGAAGGATAAAAATCAGAAAAGGCACTGTTTAAAATCGCCATAGGAGAAATAATATGAAGTATTTCCATGCTTAAAACAAAAGGTTTCATAAGAGATGTTAGTACAATTTAAATTGCAAGTTCAGAGTGAATGAAAATAAACACATCTAAAATTCCCAGCCTAGTTTGTAGTCTTTTGTAAATTTGAAAAAAGTTTTAAAAAAACATTCATTGAATATATCAAAGCCAGATCCTTAGTCTTTAGTTAGACAATTAATATAATAAGCCAATACTTCAAAAAAAAGGGGCAAAATCCATTAAAAATGTTGTAACACAGCATACAGTATATGTACATGAGGCAGCAGGTCCATCTCTTGAAAAACATACCACTCATTACTAATGCTGCTGCCCCTTGTAATTCTTTTACCAATGTAATTCCGTTACCATGTAATTCCGTTACCAGTGTTTTAATAGGAAAATAATTAGATACCTCTGAAATTTATGTTTAGGGCTGTTGGTAGGTAGATAAAGGAAGAGAATTTGCAACTACAAAAAAAAGAAGTAAGAAATAACTTTGTGAGTAAAACTTATTTCAAATTTTGGTAACGGAATTACGCCATTTTAAGGGTAAAATTGAAATATCTCTCATACAAAAACTTTTTTCATTTGTTGAAAATAATTTGCAAAACTTGATTCATATTTGTGATGTTGTTCAATTAGGAATAGATATAGAGGAATAAGTTTTAAATACATTGCTCCACTGAATTTTAAGAAATTAAATCATTATCATGTAATTGAGGCCCCCAAAATAGCCCCAACTTCAAATAAATTTTTCAGAAAAACCAAAAATGATATTTCAAAACGGTTTTCAGTTCCATCACAAGTGATTTCTTGTCCACATGGAAAATGTTAAATTATTGAAGTTGGATCAAATTAAGAATTTGGTGATTTTCCTCTCTCCCACACGGAATTGCCCTTATGGATGACAAAATGGATTTGTTTCATGTACAGGGGTTGTAAAAACATATTTGCAATAAGGGTGAATGTATTATTGAAAAATTTCTTAAGGGAAATTATAGATTGTTAAAGTTTTTTAGTATAGTGCAAATGGGATGCCAATTCCTGTTTGATTAATTGCACCTCCAAAAATCCATGAATTTCTTATTTTTTATCCCTTTTTTACTCAAACTATCCTTGACCCGTTTCTCTTGTTTTTATGCTTCTTTTAAAACCAACTAAATATCAGGGTGGACTTCCCCTTTAAACAAAATACAATCAAGCATTGAGCCTCTCCAAACTTTGTCAGTCTCTGTCTTAGCAGGAGCGGTTACAGTAAAGGGACTGTATTCTGGAAACTATGCTATGTGCACATTTTATCTTAGGGAAAAACCATATTACAACTCAGATTAAGCGGATTCAGCACTTATCATTAGTACTTGTACTTGCGCAGATGTCTGTTTAATCTTAACACAAATACAGTCAGATGTGCGCAGATGTCTGTTTAATCTTAACACAATGACAGTCAGATGTGCGCAGATGTCTGTTTAATCTTAACACAATGACAGTCAGATGTGCGCAGATGTCTGTTTAATCTTAACACAATGACAGTCAGATGTGCGCAGATGTCTGTTTAATCTTAACACAATGACAGTCAGATGTGCGCAGATGTCTGTTTAATCTTAACACAATGACAGTCAGATGTGCGCAGATGTCTGTTTAATCTTAACACAATGACAGTCAGATGTGCGCAGATGTCTGTTTAATCTTAACACAATGACAGTCAGATGTGCGCAGATGTCTGTTTAATCTTAACACAATGACAGTCAGATGTGCGCAGATGTCTGTTTAATCTTAACACAATGACAGTCAGATGTGCGCAGATGTCTGTTTAATCTTAACACAATGACAGTCAGATGTGCGCAGATATTAACAAGTGACTTGTCCTACTTTTGATTTGTTATAACATTAAATATGGGAGTGTCATAGCCAAGTGGTTTAGGCGCTTGACTGGAGATGCGAAGGTCGAGGGTTCAAATCCCGACACGGCACTAATATCCTTTGGCAGGAGGATATTAACCTGCACTTGCTACTCTCTACCCAGGTGTTATATGGGTACCGGGTAGGATGCTCCTGTCATTGTTAATCAACCAATGACCAGGGTAATAGTATATCTGTAAAGCGCCTTAAATAGAGACATTGTATTAAGCGCTATATAAGCAGAATATTATTAATATTGTAAAAGATAATATCTGTTTCAGAATACCTTGTCGAGGGCCTTCCTATGTGATGCAGTTTACTCTCAACTGTCCCAAAGGATTTGATCTTGCCATGCATATCCCAATGATGTTGCTGTTTGAGGTCATCCAATCAGAACCGAGAGTAATAATCTAAGAACCCTACATGGATCTAGCCAAACTTTGGGGTCACACAATGGCTGATAATGTTTGTTGGAGCTAAGAAAGATTTAAGCTAGCACAATTATCTGTATCAAAGTACTTTGCGTGTAAACTCATGTAGACTTTTTTCATATGTAATATTCACTATTATTGTTATTTGCTTCTTAGAAAACACTCTATATGTAGAAGTCTAAACATAGCTCTTTAGACAGACAATCTTTTGGTTTTTTACACTGTACTTTGCCCTTATTTTTCATTTATGGTGTTTGATTTGCTGCAGGACTGAGTCTGCAAAAATGGTGCTTTGACCTTCGGAAAGAGAAGCAAGAGATTGTGAAGGATCCCATCGCTTTGTACTTAACATGTCTGCAAGCCAGGTCACAGATCATGCAAGGTATATTTCATATTAGTAAATTTAGTCCATCAGTGATGCAAACAATGACAAATTAAATCCAACTCACTTAATATCAAATTGTATGAGGTGTACTGATCAATGCAGGACTCTCACATGCATATTCACCTGTGCTACTTATTTTTACATAATAGCAGTGAAGGGATGTTCCTTTGTCTACCACAGCAATTGTTGAGGGTAGAATGAGAACTGTATACTTTGTCCGCTTTCTTTGTCCGTCATGTTCATAGTGCTAGTTGCTCCACATGAATTTCCTACACTAACTTCCTACACCTACACTATTGATACTTGCCATTGATTGTGCATAGTGATCAATGCAATCAGTCGTAAAAGTCAATTATATGATCAATTGCTAAGCTTTGTGTTACGGGCCTGGACCCAACACTGCTACCCTTACCCAATCAAACCTAACTTAAAACCAGACAGTAACCCTAACCCTATACCTTTGATGATATGAAGCCCAAAGCAAATATCTGAAACAGCTTTGAGTGTAAGTCATGTAAGTCTCTATTTTTTTAATATTAAAAAAATAATAATAATGGTAAAGGATTGTCTGTGAAAGCTATTGATCATATTTTCAAACTGACTTGCATTCAACCTACTCCCATTTTATTGTAAAGATAGTAATTTCTTAATTTCACGTTCTGTTTAAACATGTAGTAAAATAGCTTGACCCTCTTTTCTCTATGCATTAATTTACCCAAGTTTTAAACCCAAAGAACGTTAAATTAAGCACCATTTGTTAGGCCTTTAATACATTAGACTGTTCTGTGTCACTTGTATTCCTTGTTTATAACTCTTTCAAAAATAGCTCGAATCAGTATGAACTGAGTGGTTTACTTAGTGATATCCTGCAACTTTATTTTCATTTATATTTTTATTTTTGCTCAATATTACTTGTATTTCTGCCCTATGTCCTTGTTGATGTCAAATATATATATTTTAATTTCATATTTCAGGTATTCTTACTCCAACTCCAGAGCAGTTGGCTAAACTTGAAGGTAAAGATATACAATAAACGGTCATTACTTTTCATATCTTTTTAAAAGTCAAAAGAAATTTATCACAATGTATCACCCTTTAACTTTGCTATTAAACATGTGGATAGACTTTAGTACATAAGATTATCTGAAACTTCACTGGTCACTCTGAGGAACACAGGCAAATGCCTGAACAATTGTGTTCAAATTAAATTTGCATGGTTTTTTTTTAGTCATTCATTATGGTGTGAACTTTCAGTTCTGTAACACAAGCTTTTCAAACAGGGTGCCGATTGTTTATACTGGTTACTGCTTGGTTAGAACAATGTATTTTATTATGCGATATCGAAAACAAAATATATTTATTTACAAGTGGTATTCTTTTGCTACTTATACTTTGGTATCAGTTATCCATTCTGTGCATTTATGAGTGTGGTCAAAATGGTTAGTCAATGGCAGAAGGTGCATATAATTCAGGGATAGTTTGATTACCTTGGAATGACCTTTAGAGCATGCTGTGAATAACCCTCGTGTATATGTCCTTTTTGTCTAATATCCACATTAAAGTTACTCTGTAACATTGTTGATGAAAGGTTGATGAAAAAACTGCGTAATTTTTGTATGAAATGATAGTTATTATATTCCTTCTACTGTTCTAACCCTCTGACATGCAAACAATTCTCAAACCACCAAGATATGTATGGTTTTCTTTGAAGGCTTCACTGTGCGACACCCTCCAACAGTAAATTCTCCCAACAATATTTGAGTTTTCCCAACCGTTTTTCCATGAAAAAAATACCTAAGACAGGCTTTAAAACTTGTTTCAATACTTAAATGTCTGGGATGGTATATAGAGCAAATTCATTGTTTTGTGACGATTTACATTCACCTAAAATGTAATTAAATTGTAATAATATAGTCAGGAAAATTAGGGAATTGATCAGTTTTTCCCAATTTGTATCATTTATAACATTTGGTCTGTTTTCACTCAAACTTTCAGATTATCTTTAATTGTACCTCTAGCATTAACGTCACTACCTAAGCACCATTTTCTCCTATCTGAACGATGTAACCGTGTTTATTCTATCCCAATTTTCTTCTTTTCATCCCTTATTGTTAGATCACAACGAGCCAGCCTTCTTAGATTCCATGTCATATCTCTCTGTGTGTCACTGTATGGAGGATTATATGACTGCCTACATCAAGCACTGTGAACTCAGGAGAGAGCTCTCCATTGGGTCTCTACAGGTACGCCAATTCTGCGTTACTATAAAAGTGTACAAGTGGTTCGGAACCCTGAAAGGCTGTCATGAATGGGTTTCAATATTCATACATTTACATTTTTTACAATTTGGTTATACACCATATGTTCCTTTTACAAACCAATGTCCTTACTTTAAATCTGAATCCAACCCTAAACCTAAACCTAAACCTAAACCTAATGTAAAAGTTAATTGCATTTTAAGATCTCGTTCAGTTTTTTACGATAACTTAAAGTATAACACGCTTCATATTTCGTAATTAAAAAAACAGGGCTCAGGATATTTGTTGTCCATAGTTGCCATTCATTTACACATTTAAATGTTTTTTCAGGGTTTTTTTTGCATCGATTTACTGCATCTTAATTGAACTACCCTTAACCCTAGACTGACATCTTTGACAGAATAGAGTAATTGTGGCCGAAGCAAATGTCTGATAACCCCACATTGGAATCCTGAAATGACCCTGAAACCACGCACGCACCACCCCCTAGACCATTCAAAAAGCAGCATTTCAGTAGTTAACTTTGTATGTAACATTGCTACTCCTATAATGTTCTGGTCAGGATTTGTTTAGAGCGTAGAATATTTAACATGTTTTATTTTTTTAGCTAGATGCTAGTATTTAGCCTTCTCTTTCATCTTTAAGTGAATGAAAGTAAGCACATTCTCATGTATTCTCGACTTCACAGTTAACAGCGGGAACCACGTTTTCTATGCGTGCCAACAAGCGAGGGCTGAGGCTTCGGGTTGAACAGAAAGAATACTTTGTTTCATGGAGAAAGATTAAGAGGTAAGGAGTGTCATTAGCTCATATGACTTCACACAGAGTTAGCGCCCTTTTCTTGCTCCAAAGTGTTGAAGTGAAAGGAAATGGATTCCTACTGATGTAAAACCCTAATGACCCAAATTCACAAAGGAGGTTTAAATTGAACCCACGGCTTATATAGAACCATGTGTTAAATTTAAACCTCCTTTGTGAATTCGGGCTTTTGGATTTTACTTTGGTATTTCATTAAGGAGGGGGGCGGGGCCAATGTGATAATTTGTTTGTGTGTAACATCTTCAGGTTTTGGTTTCAGTTTCTCCAAGCTTGAATGTTTGTAGTTGCAGAAGATTAAACAATAAAGAGACCTTTTTATAGGTTTATTTCATTTAACATAAGGTAGTAAATAACATTGAATATAAGAGGGAAACATTTACATTTTATGAGGTAGAGAAAGAGAGAGAAAGTATATTTATAGCACTTTGAACAATATTTTTACAGATAAATGAAATTTCATACTCGTTGCTACTTCTGTTATCTTGAGCAATAGAGTGCACAACATTTCTATGAACCAGAGAGAAAAGTTTACCCAATTAGTAATGATGATGATATTACTACTACTACTACTACTTCTACTACAATTAATACTACTAATACTTTCGCTACTACTAACAATAATAATAATAATTATATACCTCACTTAAGAAATCCAGCCATCTGATTGGTCGAATTGCATTCATAAACTTCAACTGTTCCTGTAAAATTCTCGGTAACCATGCATAAAACATTTAATATTTTTAATAACCATGGTTACTCCATGGTTACCCCATAGGTTTACATGTTAAAAAATGTCAACAGCAGGCAATCGGCGAAACAAATTGTTTGTTGGCTCACATGCCAAATAGAGTAAATGTTTACATGCAAGTTTACATTCAATACAATTGAATCTCGATCGATCTTACCGACAATTTTATCTTGCATTGTTGACATGAAGACGAAAATAAACTTCCAAAAACTTTAGTCTATTTTTTTTCGGCATATAAAAGTATTAATGACTGCTTTAATATTCGAGAAATAGTTGTTTTCATACGCTCTCGGGAAGGTTACAATTGGGCTATTCCCCTCGGCAAGCCTCGGGGAATAGCACAATTCTAACCTTCCCTTGAGCGTAATAAAACAACTATTTCTCTCAAAGCAGTCATTAATACTATATTTTATTATAGTAATAACACTGAAAATAATAGTAATTGTAGTGATAATAATACTGATAATAATGTATTATGAAAATTACATAAAAATGCTACCATTCCAATCCATTTATGTATAGCGCATATCATATTATGATAAAAGGTGTCTATGGTTTTCCAGAGGAATTTGAAAAATCCATTGGTATCCTTTGAAAAATAAATGGAATTCAGAGTAGTTAAAGTCAATGAATTTTCAGCCCAATAAAAGTTTGTTAACCTCCGCCAATGTTGTGTCTTCCAAACAGATGGACAAGAGCTGAGGATGACCTTTATGTGACCTATGAACTTTACTCCTGCTCCCACGATACAGTCAACATCCTATCTATAGAGACACCCCAAGCACCTTACCTAGTCTCTGTCACCATAGAGATGATCAAAACATTGCAGGTTTGTAACAAAATGACCTCTTTTTACCTTTAACAATTAATTTTAAAATCACTGGCTATTACCGTAACCATAGAAATTATTGAAACAGTCAAGAAACATTGTTTTAGAGCTGAAGTGATATCAGTCTTGAGAGGGCGCTATACAACATAAAGAGTTTATTATTTCCAATTTCATTACTATAGACTCGATTTCAACCACGACAACGTTCATTGAATATTGTAAGATTGGCATAGGCTTCTAATATGTTCATTTGAACTAAATTCATGACCCCTTACCAAAACTTTGTAATACCTTTAAGTTTGTTCAAGTTTAACAAAGGGAGTTAGTCCAAGGTCTGGTCAATTCTAGTTTTTCCTTTGTTTAACCCATCGAGTACGAGAACTTGATGGCTCTTTCATTAAAGATCATACAAATTTTTGGTATGGGTTCATGAATTTATTTTAAATGAACATATTAGAAGCATATGCGATTTTACAATTTTCACTGATCGTTGTCACGGTTGAAATCGATTCTAAAGTGATGAAATTGTAAAATAATAAACTCTTTATGATGTATTGTATAGCTGATATTACTTTAGGAAATTAAGGTTGGAAATTATATATCAGAACTGCATATTCTGAGATTTTCATGGTCCGAGCTACCATGGAATGGCCTATTTTGAATGATCATGTGTTCATCTTTTATTGGTGAGTGATTACCCAAAATTTGTAGCACCTCGATTATTCTTCAAATGTTTTACACTCTTGTCATCCGCCTTCCTTTACCAGGGAGAAATGAATGGCGTAATTTTCCAGACATCTGACCTAAAGATGGGGCCGAATGGAGACGTGTTGGAGTGGAACAACATAACCTTTGACCCCTTACAATTCAAGGCAGAGACCGAGGCAGCAAACAAGTACATTGACCTTTCTACTTTGACGTGAGGTTAATCAACCTTCATTCCTTAGCATGTAAAGTTCACGATTGAGGCAGGAAGTAGATTGACCTTCTTCAACTTTGACATGAGGTTGTACATGTACCTCCTTCAACTCCAATGTAAGGTGGAGACCGAAGCAAGAAAAAAGTTCATTGCCCTTTCAACTTTGACATGAATGTTATGAAGCCATGTTCTATCTATACTGTCTCTGTCAAAACTGATATAGACCAGGGTCCTGTCTTATAAAGAGTTGCAATGGATCCGGATTGATCACAAGTCCTCTAATCAATCACAATCTTCTGTCTGTTGCAGGCATAGTTGCGATTGACATCAAGTTGCGCTAAATTTGAATCAATCATATAAATATTTATATGATTAGCCCCATAGGTCATAGGTCAAGCGTTGTTTTTATACATGAGGTCAACCATTTTTCAAGATACATTTATATTTGCAGGCTTCTCATTCTTAGCTGAGGTCATGATTATTTTACTTTGATGACAAGATAATATAACTTATACTTATAGTAAAATAATATGATATAGTGCAAGAGAAATACAGTTTGATTAATTAAAACTCAAATGTTATGACCGTTGTAAACTATTTCTAAAGTTGTAGCATATTCATCCTAGCATAAAAATACACCACACTGCCTTACTTTTATCAGTTTATGCTATACTCAACTTTTATTTGCAAATAATGGGGGCAAATGTCTTTCACATAGTTACTGAATGCTCTGTTTGGCTTCACAAATGTAATGTAAAAAGTACTTACCGGTACATATAAATCTGGATTTTTTTTTTTGTATTATCATCAAAGGTGACTAAAGCAAAAGATTTATGACAATTTCGAAATATAGTTTTGCTGCATAATGAAGTATATTACATTGTGTGTAGCTGTTAAGGTTGAAATAAGAGGTTTTCTATATGTAGATAATGTATAAAGTATTTTTTAGATATATATATTTATTTGTCTTAATATATGCTGTATTACTGTTGAAAAAGTACTTATCCACTGAAGCATGCCATATTTATATTTACTTCATATCCATATATAGTCTTTCATATCGGCCTTTTAAATGATCCATCCATTTTTAACAAATTTGGACGTAGAGAGAAAGCAAAAACACGTCCTATAACTTGGAATGTTCTTTTGCAGTCAATTATTAAAGCATTCCAAACACAGAGTGTTTATCTAATTATAGGAATTTCTTCATTGCATACTGGAATACTGTTCAAAATTTTGCAATTGAAAGAGGTCTGTTTGTGTGTGTTTTGCTGGCATAGAACTATTTTGGAATATCTTAGAGTTTTTCTAGATTATTTAGATGTTGTATTGGATGGTAATTTTGAGAAGTGATTTGATTTGTATGTCTATGCTAAATCTGTAAGAGAGTAACACATTTATGTCCTAATTTTGTGAGTTTTCTGTTAACCTTGTGCACAAGGAAAATTAATAAGTGATAATTCTTCACAATTTTAATTTTTTTAATTTCAATTATCATAGCTTTTACTTGCATGAAAGATAACATAGTTTTCAGAACAGGCCCCGGATGTTAAGCTCTTGCATGTATATGGGTTGTTGTAGGCCCAGATTAACCCTATTTAGCCCGGGCTATTTTGAAACTGCATAGCCCGGGGGGGGGCTTCTCAGGCCCCCCCCCCTATGATCTCGGCCGTGAAACGCCCGATCGCCGCGAAAATTTGCATACATGTCAAGTGAAGTGTATAGAATACTATGGTAATTTCAATTTTTTTGAAAAATTCACTCATTTGCATATTTATGGTAATTTATGCAAATAAGGTCATTAAATTCACATTTTTGCCCATAAATCAGACATTATTCATATTTAAGCATTCTTTCTCACTACATATATTTGTTAGACCATTTGGAATAATAATACAACACAAAAATTTGAAAAACCAGGGTTATTCCTTATGTTATCTATTGTTTTGATAATTTCTTATGTATTTCTTTGTTTTTTTAACTTATGTATTTTATTGTTTTTGTTGTTTTATTTCATTTCCAACTATAATTCAACTATTTTGACCCCAAAATAAACACCTAAAATCTAAACAAGACCAAATAACCAATGTTTTACCTCTTTATTTGAAAAATGAGATTTCCATATGTTTTGTACACAAATCACAAAAATGAGCGATTTTCGGGCTGACATGTGAAGACAAAAGGACACGTGACTTTGTAATGGTAGGTCCGATTTTCGAATTTTTTTTCTTCAAAAGTTGCGCAAGACTCGAAAGAAAAAAGTCACAAAATTTCAGTGCAAGATTTTCTTGCGTTAAAAAATTATCGCGAAAAATGTCGAGGGGGGGGCTTCTCAAGCCCCCCCCCCCGGGATAAATAGGGTTAAAGCATGCACTCCCTGTGCCCTGTTTTATGATTTTTATGTTTTTCTCACCCTTCTCTAAGTCCAGGGGCCGTATTCTGAACCCTGTGTTATCTCTAATATTGTTGTATCTTTGGAGATAAGATAAAGTTGGTATTATGAACATTGTTGTCACTTTTGTTGTATCTTTTCTCTCATCTCTTTGGTCGCGCCTGCGTTCACTCTTTGATGCGCTTGTAATAGTGCTTATTAGTAATAAAATGGCGCTTAATCCTCATTTGCATATGCGCATGAGAGATAATATGTCGAGATAATTGGTATTCTGAAAGTTGTTGTATCTTTTATCTTATCTTATATTGCATGGTATTTACAACAATATTTACAACAGGTAGGGGGTTGTTGTATCTTTCGTGGTGATATAATGGCGGCAATGTTTCTTGCCTAGAACCAACTTCGTGCCAATAGACGAGTTAGAAGAAGATTGTGTGTTGACCGGAAACCTCACAGATGAGAACTTTCTAAGAAATTACATGCTAGGATATGACGATTTGAATGCTCTCATCTTAACCAATATAGTGAAAGCGTGATTTGTCTTCATGATCCACATGCCACAGCGCATATGATGACGCGCGTAATAAGCGCTCAAATAACTAATTACGCCCAAGATTAGTATGTGCTAGGCGCATCTTCAGATATGGCATAAAGTATTCCTATTGGTTGACCTACTTATCATGCTTATATAAAACAGATTTTGATTGGTAGGGTCCATACAAATGGGCGTGTCAACAGCGGTCAAAGATAAGATAGAGGCGGTCCTTCAAGAGATAACACAGGGATAAAATGATGTTCAGAATACCAACTTACAACAATATTAGCGCTGTGTTATCTCTGTGAGATACAACAAAAGATAACACAAAACTTACAACAATGTTCAGAATACCACCCCTGGGCCTTGTAACGACTGTTAGCAAGCTCATGTTTTTGTCACTCTTTCATAATGGCTTCTTAAATAGGAAATGATAACTTTTCTCACCCTTCTTCAAGCTGAGAGAATCCAGGACCCTATAAATGCAGAGACCCAATTTTGTGGACCTTTTGCATGAAGGCAAAAAGTTAAATGATCATAATTGTTTGTAGTCTTTTGTCCCGTAGAGCGGATGAAGAACTGTTTCTAGTTTATAAACATTCTAATCATTTTATTTTGTTACTGTTCAATTCAAGTTTATACACATTCTAATCATTTTATTTTGTTACTGTTCAATTCAAGTTTATACACATTCTAATCATTTTATTTTCTTACAGTTGAATTCAAGTTTATACACATTCTAATCATTTTATTTTCTTACAGTTGAATTCAAGTTTATACACATTCTAATCATTCTATTTTCTTACTGTTCAATTCAAGTTTACCGGTATACTCATTCTAATAATTCTATTTTCTTACTGTTCAATTCAAGTTGATGCTCATTCTAATAATTCTATTTTCTTACAGTTGAATTCAAGTTTATACACATTCTAATCATTTTATTTTCTTACAGTTGAATTCAAGTTTATACACATTCTAATCATTCTATTTTTTTACTGTTCAATTCAAGTTTACCGGTATACTCATTCTAATAATTCTATTTTCTTACTGTTCAATTCAAGTTGATGCTCATTCTAATAATTCTATTTTCTTACTGCTCAATTCAAGTTGATGCTCATTCTAATAATTCTATTTTCTTGCTGTTAAATTATTGTGTTGGAGGTGCATATTGAACCATATGAAACTATGTGTAGTCAAAAGAAGGATGGAGACTGACAGACAGCAAAAGAGAATACAATGAATCAAAAAAATATACCAGTACAATGTAAATTATTACTCTTTTAAAATGCACCTATTAATTTTTGTTGAGTGTGCAGTGCATTGTCACTGTACACCGGAGTTTATTGAATATTTGTATGAATGTAATTAGATTATAATCCCGGCCCCCCCACTCAGGGGTCGGAATGACTGCATGCGTGTTGCCAAAATGTCCGGTAAAGGGGTACTTTTCGTGCGACAAAGTCCGGCCCGAGAATTGTAAAAAAAGGGGTGTATTTGACTTTTCACGCGGAGATTTCTTTAAAAGGGGGTGTTTTTTCTTTTTTTCTCTAATCTCTTTGGACTCCTGAGAAATTATTCTGAATTTAGGGGGGTACATTGAGCATTTTTCCTGATTTAGGGGGGTCTCCAAGGCAGGAAAAGCCAGCGAAAAGCCCGCGAAAGGGGGGTTCGGAAATGTTGGCAGTCCTCAGATAGGGGGTGCTTTCAAAAAGAGGGAACGAGCATATGCGTACCCTAAATAACACTGAGTGGGGGGGCCGGGATTATAATTCATGAACCTTTCTTTGTGGCAGTTTGCAATTGGGAATTACATGTAAATGTTACATTTATATTTTTGGGGTTTGGAATACAAGTAAGCCATTTTCATCCTCAATTATGGCCAGTACATGAATTGAAAAGTTTGTGCCTAATTTACATTAACAATGACAATTTAAACTACATTAAACCCTTTTAAATAAATTCATAATTATTATAATTTCTATACTTTACTAGTAACAGAGTATGACTTGTTCCATGTATTATATGGTAAATTAACATTGTTTAATAATCAACCTTATACTGTTGCTTCATTGCACTTTCATATTATAGTGCTGGTACAGTAATACCTGTGAAATACACTGCCAATCCTAGAAAGGTCAGTCACTTATCATATCTAGTACACGCGCGCGACCCCCAAAACGGATCAGAATGGTAAATTAACATTGTTTAATAACTAATCTTACTGTTGGTTCATTGCACTTTCATATTATAGTGCTGGTACTGTAATACATGTAGTTTATTTTGTAAACCTCGCTCCTAGCTCGTGATCTAAAGACTGGTTCAATGAGGTCACTTGTCATTCATTTACTGAGACTATCCCATGTCTTTTTTTTCATGAGAAAGCATGCCATAGTTTCCAGTACTATTTGACAATTTGTATGTACGCAGTGCGCATAGAGGTTAGTGCGCTTACTATGTGTCGTCTAAAGTAAGCCTATTAAACGGCTTTATTTGTCAGCAGTAATGACTCAAAACAACCTTGAAATTGATTATTATTTAACATCAAATAACAAAAATCTAGGATTATTGTTGTCGTTGTTGGTTGGTTGTTGGTTCATGTATTCATTTTTTCCTTATCTGCTCTTGTTCAATCAAGCTGTATATGCACCTATCGTATTTAGCCTGACGGCTTTGTACGATAGATGCATACAGCCTCAACTCACATGCGAATAGATCATAAAAAGAACTCATTTGCATGCATCATTTGTATATGACGTAATATTGATGTTTATATGAATATAATATTCTTTGACAAATCTGTTATCTACTAAAATGGTCTGAACTATAGTCATGTTGTAGTTTAGTGTTATATGAATTTTGCTGATCTTCTAACATTCCATATTCGAATAGGCCTACTCTCTGCATTAGCTATGGTAGCTTTTATGTAATTAAGTGTTGTGTTACTCATCAATGTTATAATTTCTTGCTCTGTAGATTAGGCCTACCCGAAAAATGAAATAAGTACAAGGAATATAGTCTTATTAATACATCGCAAACTACTAATACTGTATATGGATTTTTATATTATGTGTGCTACACTTTTACACTATTATGCACTAACCATTTATTTATTAATATTTTATTTTAATTTGATGAAATAGACTGAGTAGAAGAATATGACATAAATCTTGAAAGAGCTTGATTGATTGTTCAGAACCACTGAGGTAAACTATTTGTACCTTTATACACACATATATTGGCATTTCTTATGAAACATTTTTCTGTAATTAAATTGTACACATGTAATATCTTTCAGAAGAGTCTTTTTGCCTTTAAAGATGTTTTATGGACTTATATTTTTTTTCTCAGTTGCCTTGAAAATGTTCAGAGTCTCTCACTTTTAATGGCCTTCCTACCATGTTGTGTTTGAATGTAAATCGTTCATTTCAGAAACATTTGTGAGTTTTCATATTTCAGAAATTATAGTTTTATTGTGATATTGATAAACTAGTACGAGTTTATTTATTTATTGATGTCAGATAAGTCCAAACCAGAGCCGTAATATTCAGAGTTTGACCAGCCTGGTTCTAGTAGGGCACAATATGGCGAGATACTGCATTGTTGGTCAAGCAAACGATAAAAGAATGAGATTGGCCAAAATCATATGGGCACATTGGTTTCCAAAACTTGTGAGTGTTGAATGTTGGAAACTTATTTTGTAATCAACATACTAGAAGAGATATAAGTATGGTATGCGGGCACCTTGCCGCCGAATGTACATAAACAAGTGAGCATAGTCATGGGCGTCAAAAATATAGGGGGGACATCATGTCCCCCCCCCCCCCCCAAAAAAAAAAAGATAATAATAATGTCAAGGGTGGGAGACACAATATCAAATGTCCCCCCCCCCCCCCATGATTTTAACCTCCTTTATCATGAAGCTCAAGTATTGCACTGTGTAAGACCAAACCCTGTGCCCCGTTGCCCGTGGCCCACACCTTTATCATGTTTTGTATAATGCGAGGGCAAGTCTTATTACTTGTTAGGTTTTAAATGAAGCATATAATAATTTTAAACTCTACCTGCAGGACCAGACGGTCCGAGAAGCTTAAAAATGCAGTTTGTTGGGTGAAACACATTACCTTTTCTACTCAATTTATGGCATTTCTATTTAGTTTGCACCTGTTTAGAACAACAACCACTATATTTATATCCAACATATTGTTAATTCAATAATGGGGTTAACAAGGTTGTTTCAAGTGTCGTAGTCGAGTGGTTTGAAGGCTAAGTCCACTCTTAAATAATTTGCTTTTAATAGATGCAGAAAAAACAAGAGAAACAGAGTTTAAAAAATTGGATTAAAATCGGATAAGGAAGTTATGAAGTTTTGAGTATTTAAAACCATGGAACTTAGAAAATCACTACACAAAATGCCAATGTGGTTATCAGTATAATATTATGACGTCATTGCCTCACTGTTTATCAATTACTTTATATATTTTATCCCATTATTTTCCTTTTTATCCCCAAAAACTTGATTTCCATGCCTTTGCCCATGTTATATGATTTCTATCATATTGCGTGCATAACATTTCACAATTTTTTTTTTGAACTTTGAAGAATAATACTATTTTCTGAATACTGCATATTCATAATTATTGATTTTTACATTATTTTTCATGATTTAACTGAGAGAAAAAAATTACTCCATATTAGTACATCCACACACGAAATATTGCTAACTTGGATGCTGGTGTGAGGAAATAAGATTTTTAGGGGGAAACTTGGAGATTTATACTCAGTGGCGGATCCAGGGGTGGGCCGAAACGGCCGCGGCCCCCCCTATTGGCGGCGCAAAAAAATTGAGAAGGAAAAAAGGAGAAGATAAAAGAAAATAGAAGAAAAAAGAAAAGAAAAGAGAGAGAGTTCAAAAAAGAGGAAAGAAAAAGAAGAGAGGAGCCGGGGAGAAAGAAAGACAACGAAATGGCACTAAAAAATAGTGACAGTAACGACGAATAAGGGAAAGACAAGGGAAAGGGGGGGGGGGGGAGGGGTGACTGGCCGTATTCTTATTTTTAGGTTATGCGAAACTGAGTCGGAATTATGCTTCTTTTCAAAAAATCTTAGCATGCTTGTTTATGTTAAGCCGTAGTGCATGAAAAGGTTAGTGTAGAAACACTTCTGAAAAGGCCGCGCCCGGCCCCTCCAAAGAACGGCAGAATGGTAATCTATAAATTATGGGGTCATTCTTGATGGCTTTGGAGCCGTTATTGAAGAGGGGGCCGGCCCTACTCAAATGGTAGTGACGGTAACGATGGATAAGGGAATAAGGAGGAAGGGATGCACATGCAGGCGCGTACGCAGGGGGGGGGGGGGGGGGGGGAGTCGAACTCGAAACCCCCCCCCTCAAATTTTTGTCAAGTTGTCAAGTTGGTCCTGATGTGTATAATGCGTAGACCAGGGGTTCTCAAACTTTTTCTTTGACGGTCCAGAAGCGATTTCTATGAAAGCTGTAAGGTCCGAAATGACACTTGTATACTGAAGATAATGAGGCTTGTTTTTGGTCTATATCTGATCCAAGGAGAATTGTTAGTTTAAAAAAAACAGAACCGTCAGTGCTTCCACTCGTTTAAATAGAGTTTCCTGAAAAATAACACCCAATGTCCTGGAATTTGAAGGAATTTTCTTAAAACTTTCAAAATGCCTCTTACGTGGATTTCTTATTTGGATGAATCGCTATGACGTTTTAATATATATTAATTATTGAGTGGGCTTATTTTGCTTTCTAATGGATCCATACGACATGGCAGAGCTTGAGGGGCCTGGCAGAGCCTTTTCAAGAGAGAAATTGTCTTTAGGAGAAAAAAAGAGGTTATTTCTAAAATGAAATGAAAGGGCTATTTGACTTTCAAGAGAGAAAATTGTCTATAAGAGAGGAAGAGAGGTTATTTCTAAAATGAAATGAAAGGGCTCTTGTCAAATAGCCCTTTCATTTCATTTTTTCTCTCGAAATAAAACTCTCTTTCTCTCTTATAGAGTGACAATTTTATGAGATGGAATCTTCAATCTGAAGCCTTTTTGTGCTCTTTGAAAATGGCACACTGAATGGGGGCAGTGCAATTAAAATTTCAAGGGATGGATTAGAGTTTTTATCGCTCTTGAAAGTCAAATAGCCCTTTCATTTCAGAAATAAGGCTCTCTTTCTCTCTTATAGACAATTTTATGAGATGGAATCTTCAATCTGAAGCCTTTTTGTGCTCTTTGAAAATAGCACACTGAATGGGGGCAGTGCAATTTAAATTTCAAGGGATGGATTAGAGTTTTTATCGCTCTTTAAAGTCAAATAGCCCTTTCATTTCATTTTAGAAATAAACTCTAATACATCCCTTGATATTTAAATTGCGCTGCCCCTATTGTGTCCTCTTTTTAAAGAGCACAACAGAGCCCTCAGATTAGGCAGCAAGTAGCAAAACAAACCCATAACACTGGACACAACATTCAATGGGATGATGCCCACATCATTGAGTTTGAAACGCACTTCTGGTCAAGAATGCTAGAAGAAGCATCTGCATAAAAAGGATGAATCCTTCACTGAATAGGGATTCTTGCTATACACTTTTACCTTTGTGTAAATAATAAAAGGTCAACGGGAGTGGTTGTTAGAAGCTTAAACTACATAAAACTCTCTCCAATTTTGCAGGGGGAGAGCCTTTGCCGGGAGTCTTTAATAATAAAAGGGGTAAATCCTTCACTGAATAGGGATTCTTGCTATATGTTACCTTTCTTCGCTCCAGTGATCTCGAGGCAGCAGACAGCAAGAAATTGTGTAAATAATTTTGCTGTTGCCGGGAGTCTTGCATGGGGCGGAGCCCCAGGAAGTTCTTGAACTTTAAACAAAATTGGGAAATTCCAAATAGTCGTCATGAGCGATAGAAATTGTAATTTCCTCCTTGAGAGTCACATAACCCCTTTCATTTCATTTTAGAAATAACCTCTCTTTCTCTCTTAAAGACAATTTCATAAAACTTCTGTTTTCGTATTGTTGTACTTTCGTCCGCAGACTACTTAAGGACATGTCGAGCCAACTCAGTCGGAAATGTAATATGTAGGCCTAAGTGTAAAGTTAAGTTTCATGTTCTTCCTTTTTTCTTTCTTTCTTTCTCTCTCTCACTCTCTCTGTCTCTCTCCTTTTCCTCTATCTTCTTTAAAAAAAACATTATTCTTTCTTTTCTTCTCATTTTTCTGTGTGTGACATGCGTTACGCGTATACGTCTATCAATGTCTTAATATGGTAGATTTACATTTTGATGTTTCCCTTTGTAGGTGCACCTTATATTCCAGAAAGTGCCCTATTTTGATGGTGCCTCCCCCCCCCCCCCATGTATTGATCTCGATATAAAAAATAACTTTCTCATTAATTCTATTTCCAATATATCTAATACTTGCACTAATCTCCAATTTAAAAAAAATCGTCTACTTTCTCTCAAGACAACATTATATCGTCGGCCTTATGCCAAAAGGGCCTTAAATGCTTTTGGCCATTCCAAGATAATCGCGTTTAAAGGTTTTGGCCTCTCTAATAATCAAAAGTTTGTGGTCGTTTTTTTGCTTTTGAAGCCAATTTCGATAAATGTGTTAAGTTATTAAGTTTTACATGAAATGTGTTAAATTTGTTATAAAATATTCAGAATTGTACATGCTATGTGCAAAAAACATGTTAGGGCCTTTTTGGCATAAGGCTTGAATGTAGCGTATATGCCAGAAGGGCCGTAACCTACTCGGCATTATGCTAAAAAGGGGCGTAACCTACGCGGCGTTATGCCAAAAGGGCCTTAACCTGCCGTTATCGTACGCGTAACTATGCGCGTAACTATGCGCGCGTACGCGCGCATAGTTAGCGCCCTTTTGGCATAAGGAAATTTTCTTGTTTCGCAACACCTTTGGTTTGCCAGAAAGGCCCTCCTAACGCAAATGGATCATCCGTGTAGGTTAAGGCCCTTTTGGCGTAAGGAAAAAGATGAGATACGCGTTAAGGCCCTTTTGAAATTCATAATTATCTTCATAAATAAATCGAATTTCAACAAGTGAAGCACATCATTTTAAAGAGAATGATTAAATCTACAAGGTGATATTAATAACTCAATAACCCCCAAAATCGGGTTAAGGCCCTTTTGGCATAAGGCCGACGATATAAAGGATTCATTAATGCAAGGCTATATCGCGAGTAATCTCTCAATTTCTAACTTCCTGCTTTCCTCATCTCCCAGTCTCCCTTGCTTTAATATTCCTCGTTACTTCCTTCCAATTGAACTCCAACTTAATTGATGTTATACACTGTATCTATTCTTCAACTACAGGTAGATGCAAATGTTACTCAAAATCCATTAAATCACACTCAGGATACAGCCAATTGACGAGAATTGCTTCAATCTATATTTTACATGTATCATTAATATATGGTTTTACAATGGCTATGGTGATGTGTTGTCTAGGTAACATGTTGATGTGTTTGTTAAAATGTATTACCATGGTGCACCTTCTTGGTTACAAAAAAATATGTGTATGCTAAAGCACTCATGATAAAGCCGCGCCCGGCCCCTACAACATCATTTTGGATTTTCAGATGATGGGGGCGGGTGGCAGGGGTAGGGGGCAAAGTTCGCCCCACTTTTTCAAGTACCCCCCAAAGGGCCACTTTTACTTTGTA
>JAVYIG010009970.1:0-73135 GCA_035222895.1 Strongylocentrotus droebachiensis
TGTCTGTTTGATCACTGCTCCATCCGTATACTATGACATGAAAATCGATTAAAAAAAAATCAAATGTATTTGACTTTTTTTACACTATAAGGCGGAAGAAACTTTGTTTTTAAAAGGACATTACGCACATACAAGTCATGTAGTATACTCTTTCTGTCTTGCATGTAATTAAGTGCGCCCCGATTCCATGAAACATGGTTAAAAAAGAATGTGTTTATTTAAGTCTATTAATTTGCATTGCATGTACAATCTGATAAGAAATTATCAGACTCTCAAATTCCTAAAGCATCGCTAAATGTAATGACGTTGTAACATGCTTGTCATTTAGCATTTTGGATCATGAAATAACGTCTGGTGCCCCGCAATAAGACCGTATAGAGACATTTTCGTGTCAATGTCAGTAATGGCTTTCTTGCAGGCAGATGACCATGAAAAGCGCCTAAAATTGACATCATTAATTATTTTGACTGATGAAAATCAAATATCTGTCTGATTTAGGCCCACAACTTCCAAAGTATAACCACTATACTTTCCGTGATCTATATATATGCATTGTTGATTGTTTTCCACAGTATAATAAGTCGTTAACTTGGTAGTGTAAACTTTAATAATCTTGGGCATGCATTGTGGTTGCATATCTGTGTATAATGAGAGGAAACAGTGCAGTTTGTTGTATTTCTTTAGTTCAGATGAATGCATTGATAGAAACAAACGACGGACATTTAGGAAGGAATGGCTTTTCTTGATGGCGATCGGCAGGTTGCGAACCGACCTCCTTTGCCGTGTTGAAATGGGAGACAAAACTCTTGGCTGGTCTGAAAACAATTATGGTCAGGGGTGAATTCACTATTGGCGTGGCTATACTGAATTTGGGGAGGGGGCTCAGTCGGGACACGTGTCCTCCAATCGAATAAGGGAAAGTAATGAAGAAAAGAGGGAGAACAGATGGAGGGGTTGAGGGTAGTAGGGAGGGAGGGAGGGAGAGAGAGAGAGAGAGAGAGAGAGGTGGATGGGGGAGAGTGTCCTTAAGAATTCCTATTTAATCCATCCATTAAGACCGATTTCCCTGATGCCAGCGCCCCCCCCCCTCCCTGGCTGGATCTACGCTACGCCAACAACAATCTTTACTTTCCTGAAGGCCCATCCAAAGTATGTTATACAATGAATGATAAAACGTTTTAAACCTATTAATTATGTTGTAATTTACTTGTATGCTTTACTAATATCATTGTCTATTTAGACAAAGTCATTCTAATTGTTTTAGTTTAATGGTATTGTAAAATCTTCTCTACACGTTTCCTGCCTCATCTAGCTTTCCTTCTGCCCCTTCCTCTCTTTCCCTTTTAAATGGGGGGGGGGGGGGCATATGCCTCTCATAGAGACGCCAATGGACGAAACCATACGAAGTATCAGCAAGCTCGATAGCATTCATATTTGAGGCATGTGGCGAATATGAAATGATAGTAATTGACCTTCTTAAATCGTAATGCAACTCGCTCGCACTGAAATCGATAAATCGAATTTCGGAGAAATACGGAAGGCCCGCTCAGACATCCTTCACTTTCATGCCCTTGAAAAAACAAATTGAAAAAACAAATTGAAATGATTAGGGTTGTCAGATGACTTTCAATGAAGGAAGCTCACAAATCGGATAAACTTTATTCTTTCATTTGGGCGGCCAAAGACAACATGATTGCTTCCATTCGAGTAGTTTGCCGTGATCTTTACCATTGTGTTAGTGTAACCATGGCAGCGGACGAGAATCCGAGAAAAGTGGTGTTTTGACTGGCACGCAAAGGTTTCCTGTGTTCTTGAGAAATGATTGGGAATGGGTTTGCAATGGGTGTGTCTATAATGACAAACTTTGAAATACCAGCGACCTAGTTTGAGTTCCTTTTATGTGTTTATTCAATTATGTACCTTATCGGATCAAATCGTTCTCATAACTTTGAAATGTTGAGAAAAGAGCTTACTGTAGAAAAGGTAAACAACAGTAACCCCCAAAAGAGGGAAGGGGCACAAGCCCGAAATGATATGATAAACATGCACACGCAAGTAGAAACAGTAAATAATAACAATTCTATCGGATTTTTTCCATTTTCATACTCCCTCAAATAAAAGAGAAAGTGAGGGGATTGTTCATTTCTTTTCCATAATTGAAGTTGTGCACTACTCTTAGTTTGTCATTATATGGGAGAATTGGCAACTTCAAATTGATACATGTATATTAACTACTTTTAAATTTGGGAGAGGTGTTCCCTCAATTGACGATCAAAGTCCAAACAGGCTGTGTCAGGGGCGGATCCAAATGGCGATAGGGGAGGGGGCCAAAAAATCGCACACCCCCCCCCCCCCCATTGAGCACCAGGGGAGGGGCCCGTCTCCAAATAAAGGTAAAATTAGCGTGTTTTTACCTGTTTTTTCCCCAGAGGAGGGGGCCCCCTCCCTGGATCCACCACTGGGCTGTGTAAGTTATTTGACGTTTCATAATAATTGTTAAGAAAAATAAAAGATTTCATCCTCCATGTCGGAGGTCAGTTTGTGAAAAACTCTTCAAGAGCAGACGTGACTGACTGTTTACAAATCATATGAAAATCATTAAAACTATACAGCAGCTTCCATCATTGCAACGACACGATCCTCTTGTGCAGCGAAGAGGATGTTATTTTCACATGTTGTTGTCATTTATTTTTGCGGAGACGAGACAAAAGTTGGGTGAAACTTAAGGTTGCCCAACGTGTTTAAGTTATTACCTCATTGTACTTTGGACAGAGTGCATGTAGATCGGAAATCATGGCCCAACTTGACCACGTTTTTTCGCAACAGTGCCGGTTATATACCAGGGGCACCAGAGACCATGCACGTGCCCCCCCCCCCAGTCGAATGGTGAAGAGAGAGAGAGAGAGAGAGAGAGAGAGAAGGGGGGGGGGAGAAGGGGAGAGGGGACATATGAACATGAGAAAGTACGACTGTCCCTACACTTAGCTCCCCTGTTTATTGAACATTGTAAATGTCGAGAAAGATAGATAGTAGTGCTGGGAAGGGGCAGGGGTGGGGGAGGTAACACAAAAACAGAAGATGGTATGAATTCCGTCAACTTCCCCCTCTCCTACCTCTATGACCTGTATTAATCATCCACCTATGTTATTTAAGGGCGCCCCCGTGAAGCCAGTGCCGCCCCTCAATGGATGCATACACGCTACGCCATACACTGTCTCGCAATATGATGTGGATCGGGGTTGCCTTGATCCATTTCTGGGAATAATAGAATCTATAAAATCAGAATCTAGATAGACGAATCAATTGATCGGACTTAATTGATATCCAAGGTATTTCAATCAAATGAATTGACTAGGTTTGAAAAATGTCACGTCTCAAACTGTCATAGGATACGAATTGCTTAACTTTCATATTTAGGGAGTGTGTGCGGGGTTATAAAATCTTATATTTGAAGATTTCCATGCGGGGAATTTGATTACCTCGTTCGATCTAACCTTCACTAATGCAATGATACAAATTTAATCAATATCTAAAATCAATGATGTCCACTTTAAACGGCTTTATTATATATAGCCTAGCCTCATGATTTTTTGCCTTGAAATTTTATGAATGAAGTCAAAATAAGGTAAATACATAATCTTCTTTATTATATTTTCATCATCGAATATTGTCTCCCAATCTCTTTGTAATTAATGCTGGGTATACACATTTCCCAAACATGAGGGTAATTTTTTGCCCGACCAACAGTAGGTAATTAATGTCCAAAATGGTCGACTTTGCTCAGTGTTTTAGTAAAAAGGTGACCCTATTTGGGCATAAGTTACCAAACTTATGCGGAGAAAAGTCAGAAGTAGGTCGATCCTGCTACTGTATAATAGGCGATTTCTAATTTTGAAAAAAAAAAAATGTTAAAAAAAAAAACATTTAATAGGTAATGCAGTAACATGAAGAAGGCCTAACAAAAAGAATATGTTGTATTGCCCATTTTGGTGCCAATCAGGGGCGTACGCAGGGGGGGGGGGGGGGGGGGGTTGGGGGTTCAAACCCCCCCTTAGGTATTTTTATGTGTGTAAACCCCCATAAAAAACCTAAACCCCCCCCCCCTTTGGATTTTTTTTCCCCCTGTTTATTGAACATTGTAAATGTCGAGAAAGATAGATAGTAGTGCTGGGAAGGGGCAGGGGTGGGGGAGGTAACACAAAAACAGAAGATGGTATGAATTCCCTCAACTTCCCCCTCTCCTACCTCTATGACCTGTATTAATCATCCACCTATGTTATTTAAGGGCGCCCCCGTGAAGCCAGTGCCGCCCCTCAATGGATGCATACACGCTACGCCATACACTGTCTCGCAATATGATGTGGATCGGGGTTGCCTTGATCCATTTCTGGGAATAATAGAATCCATAAAATCAGAATCTAGATAGACGAATCAATTGATCGGACTTAATTGATATCCAAGGTATTTCAATCAAAATGAATTGACTAGGTTTGAAAAATGTCACGTCTCAAACTGTCATAGGATACGAATTGCTTAACTTTCATATTTAGGGAGTGTGTGCGGGGTTATAAAATCTTATATTTGAAGATTTCCATGCGGGGAATTTGATTACCTCGTTCGATCTAACCTTCACTAATGCAATGATACAAATTTAATCAATATCTAAAATCAATGATGTCCACTTTAAACGGCTTTATTATATATAGCCTAGCCTCATAATTTTTTGCCTTGAAATTTATGAATGAAGTCAAAATAAGGTAAATACATAATCTTCTTTATTATATTTTCATCATCGAATATTGTCTCCCAATCTCTTTGTAATTAATGCTGGGTATACACATTTCCCAAACATGAGGGTAATTGTTTTGCCCGACCAACAGTAGGTAATTAATGTCCAAAATGGTCGACTTTGCTCAGTGTTTTAGTAAAAAGGTGACCCTATTTGGGCATAAGTTACCAAACTTATGCGGAGAAAAGTCAGAAGTAGGTCGATCCTGCTACTGTATAATAGGCGATTTCTAATTTTGAAAAAAAAAAAATGTTAAAAAAAACAAAACATTAAATAGGTAATGCAGTAAAATGAAGAAGGCCAAAAAAAAAAGAATATGTTGTATTGCCCCTTTTAGTGCCAATACATGGGTCGTTCGGTCGGAAATCCTTTTCTTTTTTCTAACCTTTTTTTCTTCTTTTCCTTCTTCCTCTTTGAGCTGATATTTTTAAGTTTTGAATGTTTAAAATGTGTTTTTTCTCTAAAAAACGGTTTAAAAAAAAAATCTTAAAAAAAAAAAAAAATTGATTTCACTAACAGTGATAACGCGGAAATCATGATTCACGGATATTAACTTCACTTAATAAATATGCATGCGTAATATTTTTAATAATCATTGATTAATTAATACTCCCACCCGATGCAATTTAACATCGGGGAGCTAGCTCAGATGGTAGAGCGCTCGCTTAGCATGCGAGAGGTACCGGGATCGATGCCCGGGTTCTCCAACTCTGACTTCTTTTGTTCCCTTAAAGGGAGGCTTTACTACTTCAGCTAGAAGGGATTATACCACCCAGTGAGCCATCGAGGTTACTGTGACAGGTGGCTATCTCATTAACTCAGCTCTCATTTAACATAAGAAAAAGAGGATCATGGGGGACCAACAGGCACCGATTTGGGAAGTTTTCTATATAGAGGGAGCAAGTAGCTACAAGTAGGACAGTGTGCCTTTAAGCCACACTGTCCTACTTTTAGCTACCTGTACTTGCTCCCACTATATAGAAAACAATGCATAATCGGTGACCGTTGGTCCCCCATGATCCTCTTTTTCGTATGTTAATTGAGAGCTGATTTGATGAGATAACCACCTGTCCAGTGACCTTGCAGTGTGATCTAATCCCTCCTGTACATTAGTACAAATGAGCTTTAATAATTTTTAATCAAAGAAAATAAAATTAATTAGTAGTGCAGTAACATGAAGGTAACAGTGATAACGCGGAAATCATGATTCACGGATGATTGACTTCACGTTATGTGCGTAATATTTTAGGTAATCATTGGTTAATCAATACTCCCTTCCAATGTATTGTAACATCGGGGAGCTAGCTCAGATGGTAGAGCGCTCGCTTAGCATGCGAGAGGTACCGGGATCGATGCCCGGGTTCTCCAATTGTGACTTCTTTTGTTCCCTTACACGCATTCTCGCATTCATGATCAGTATAATAAAAAAGATACCAGCAGTGCTGGACTGGTAAGGGCCATGGAAAGAAATCGCTCTTAACACTTGAAGGGGAGAGAATATTCATATTTGCCACATGATCATCGAATGAAAAATTATTGATTTTTAATAGCTGAACGAACGACAAATAAGGTGGCCAAATACATAAATGTACAAGGGGGAATAATAGTATTACCAGGGGCGGCGAACGGGGGGGGGGGGGGGGGGGTGGCGGGACACTTCCCCCCGTAAAATTTGAAAAAGTGCCCCCAAAAATGTATAGCAAATACTGACTAGAGACTGTAACACACTTTTAGGCTCTGGAGGGCCCAAGAGTGCAACATTTAGACTAATAAAATTGAAGAAAAAAAAATCTAGCTCGCTCGCTATGCTCCCTTGCATAATATCCTCCAAAGTGTACAAGTACCGGTAAATAATGGGAAATAGAAATCCCATCCTTGCCAAAGCACCCTACTTTCTAAAATTTTCCTACTAAATATTTACAACCCTTCGGACTGCACCCTCATGACCGACAAAGTAAAAATGAAGTATGAAAAGTATATTGCTTGTTTTTGATTTGATACTATAGTTTTGCTTAGGATTTTTTGATACAACAAAACTTCAAAAACAGGTGAGATGGGTAGTCACTTCCGTCACCTTCGCCCCTCTCGTTCACTATGCTCCCTCGTCCTTTGCATTTCGTCCCCCCCCCCCCCTTCCTGGTCATGAATAGAAATCGCCTCCCTTGGATACGACTGTATCGCGTTTATAATAGTTATTGTTAATCATTGATATAATTAATGCTCTCTCCCGTCCTATGTCAACATCGGGGAGCTAGCTCAGATGGTAGAGCGCTCGCTTAGCATGCGAGAGGTACCGGGATCGATGCCCGGGTTCTCCAACTGTTACTTATTTTGTTCCCTTACACGCATTCTCGCATTCATGATCAGTATAACGTAATGCTGGTTTGGGCCATGGAAAACTAGAAGGGGAGAGAACATTTCATTTTTTGCCACAAGATTATTTGATTTTAACTTAAACAATATCCTGACAACCAACATTAATTTGATTTTAGAGCATGGTTGTGAATTCGGCATTTGTTTTGTTTTCAATATTATCATTACAAAAAATCGTTGGGATGCACCCCCTCTCCCAGAATTGTTGCTCATGGTTGGAGCTCATTAAAAATGTTGATGGCTTATAATAATGATTACGATGAAAACGAATTATTGACCTATATTGTCTGTTGAGAGCCAGAATAAAACCATTGGATCGAATGAATGCCCTTCTGGTCAGATTTCCATTATTTTGGTAATTGTAATGGTTCTAGGACAATTACCCCCTTGACAATCACTTCCGGCCAATTACCAGTGGAACACATTTTTCGGGGGGTATCTTCCTTGGAGGCTAGTTTTCCAGGGGGTAATTTTCCGGGGGTGAAAGTCCAGGGGGTAATTGTCCTAATACCATAAGAGGGAACAGATTCCTTTTAGCTATCAACTGATGCGAGATAATTTTCTATATCCTCAAAGAAATGATAATTTTTGATAATCATTGATATAATTAATGCTCCCTCCCCAGCATTGGCAACCTCGGGGAGCTAGCTCAGATGGTAGAGCGCTCGCTTAGCATGCGAGAGGTACCGGGATCGATGCCCGGGTTCTCCAACTGTGACTTCTTTTGTTCGCTTATTCCACGCATTCTCGTATTCATGATCAGTAAAAATGAGTATAGTGATGGTTTGGTTCAGAAATCGCTCTTAAAACTAGAAGGGGAGTGAATTTAACATATCATGTTTGCCACAAGATCATTTGATTTTTATTTAAACAATATCTGACAACCAATATTAATGCTTTAATTTGATAGGACATGGTTGTGAATTCGGCATTGAGATTGTTTTGGTGTGTGTGTGTGTGTGTGTGGGGGGGGGGGGGGGCGGAGCCATAACCTTTATAACCGATAAGAAATCGTAGGGGATGTGTCCCCCGTCTCCCCCATAATTTTTGCTCATGGTTGGTGCTCATTTTTGATAGCTTATATAAATGACTATGATGAAATCAAATTGTTGACCAGTAGAGCGTCCGCCTCACAACCGGGAGGTCGTGGGTTCGAACCCCGGCCGCGTCATACCAAAATATGTTAAAAGACGGGAGTTGCTGCTACCTTGTTTGACGTTCAACAATAAGGGGTTATAATAGAGCAACTTCGATCTGGCGCTGCTCAGTGGCTGCCGGGCTCACGATCAGTTGGGCAAAAAGAATTTCCATTTTCGGTTTAATAACATTTGGAGTGGACTTTAAAAGATTATTATTATTATTATTATTATTATTATTATAACATGTGGTATTTAGATGTTATAAAGCACAACTATGTCGATGATAGCTCACCAGCAACCCCCCCCCCCCTCCCCCAACTTCTCCGATAAAGCAATATATCGAATGACAAAATTATTGATTTTTAATATAGTTCAACAAGCGACAAAATAAGGTGGCCAATACATACATGTACAAGGGTGGACGAATTCCTGTTAGCTTTCAACTGCTGCAAGATTATTTTCTATATTCTCAAAGAAATGATGCTACTGTATCGCGTTGATAATAATTGTTTGCATTTTTTAAAATATTTTGTTTAATGTGATTTATTGAAACAATCAAATACAATCACAATATTTACAAGTTATTATAAAAAAGATTACACAAAAGCAGTACAACGTATATCAAAACCTAAAAAAGAGTAAATTTACAATAAGATAATAATTTTAATAATCCTTTATAACGTATGTTCCCTATAGCTCCCAAACAACTAAGTCAACATCGGGGAGCTAGCTCAGATGGTAGAGCGCTCGCTTAGCATGCGAGAGGTACCGGGATCGATGCCCGGGTTCTCCAACTGTGACTTCTTTTGTTCCCTTATTCCACGCATTCTCGTATTCATGATCAGTATAATCAAAGAGATACCAGCAGTGCTGGACTGGTTAGGTAGGGCCATGGAAAGAAATCGCTCTTAAAACTAGAAGGGGAGAGAACATTTCATATTTGCCACATGATCATCGAATGAAAAAATTATTGATTTGTAATAGCTCAACAAGCGACAAATAAGCTGGCCAATACATAAATGTACAGGGGGGGAACAATAATACTACCAGGGGCGGCGATCGGGGGGGGGGGGGGGGAGATACGGGGTAACACGTCCCCCCTGAAAATTTGAAAAAAGTTCCTCCACAAATGTGTAGCAAATACTGACTAAAGACTGCAACACACTTTTAGGCACTGGAGGGCCCAAGAGTGCAACATTTAGACTAATAAAATTCCAAAAAAATCTTCTCGCTTGCTCGCTATGCCCCCCCCCTTGCATAATATCCTTCAAAGTGTACAAGTACCTGCAGGTAAATAATGGGAAATAGAAATCCCATCCATGTCCAAGCACCCTACTAAAATTTTCCTACTAAATATTTACAACCCTTCGGACTGCACCCTCATGACCGACAAAGTAAAAATGAAGTATGAAAAGTATTATTGCTTGTTTTTGATTTGATACTATAGTTTTGCTTAGGAATATAATACAACAAAACTTCAAAAACAGGTGAGGGGGTAGTCACTTTCGTCACCTTTGCCCCTCTCGTTCACTATGCTCCCTCGTCCCTTGTATTTCGCCCCCCCCCCTTTCCTGGTCATGAAATCGCCGCCCCTGGATACTACTGTATCGCGTTTATAATAATTTGTGTTAATCATTGATGTAATTAATGCTCTCTCCCCTCCGTCGACAACATCGGGGAGCTAGCTCAGATGGTAGAGCGCTCGCTTAGCATGCGAGAGGTACCGGGATCGATGCCCGGGTTCTCCAACTGTGACTTCTTTTTGTTCCCTTATACATAATTATTCACGTATTCATGATCAGTATAATCAGGAAACTTAATCCTGATCTGCTGGTTAGAGCAATGGAAATAAATCGCTCTTAAACAAGAAGGGGAGAGAACATATCATATTATATGCCACAAGATCATTTTATTTTAATTTAAACATTATCTGACAACCAACATTTATGCTTTGGTTTCATAGGATATGGTTGTGAACTCTGCGTTTTCCCCGTTAACAACAAATCGTAGGAGAAGTGTCCCCCTCTTCCAGAATTGTTGCTCATGGTTGGGGATCATTAGAAATCTTGATAGCTTATGTTAATGATTACGATAAAATCGATTTATTGACCAACATAATATTGTCTGTCGAGAGCCAAAACTGCTTAAATTAAAACTCATTGGACCGAATGAACGTCCTTCTGACAAGATTTACATTAATATTGCGGTAATTTATATATTCCTAACGGTTTTATCTTCATATCATTTAGATGTCATAAAGCACAGATATGTTGATGATAAATCACCAGCATCCCAACTTCTCCGATATAGCAAAAAATGGAATGACAAAAGCATTGATTTTAATATAGTTGAAAAAGCGACAAAATAAGGTGGCCAATACATAAATGTACAAGGGGGAACAGATTCCTGTTAGCTATCAACTGCTGCGAGATCATTGTCTATATGTGACCCGGCACCACAAAACCAACAAAAAGTCGCAAAAAATTATTTTCCTGATTTCATCTGATTATGAAAGAAGAAGTTCTCCTCATTAAAATGGTATATTACTTGTCCAAATTGAAGCTTCCTAACCCTTTCAATTTAGTGAATGAAAAGAGCTGGTGAGGGAGGTTACTGGTATTAAATTGTGAGAAAGAGAGCTTTAAAGTTTGGGGCTAATTCAAGCATGCGGAGCAAGCAAACCACAGGGAAATCAATAGAAGGGTGAATCAAAAGGCCATAGCAACCACTATGAAGAGATTTTCAGATTAGGCTGAAATTTGGCCTGATGGTCAAACATAGTCTGTTCATTATGTTTCTGAGGTTTCAATGTGTGGACTTAAGTCTTTCAAAAGTTATTATGTTGTAAATGTATAGAGTTGTAATTGGACAGATTAAGTGAACTGCAACATAGTGCCGAGACACCTGCACTAGACAATGCCTATTCATGGTGGACCCGGAGTCTTTTTGTTCCCCCTTACATAACACTGCTTGTCACCTATCTTGTTTTGTATACATCTGGGCAATTATTTGTAACCACATTATGAACTTGCTTTATACTTAATTCCCATACTGTTTTCTTTCTCACAGGAGGTTCAAAGTATTTTTACTATGACTTGCTCTTTCATTTCCAGTAGCCATCCTGATGATAATTAATGGAAGCAATTCATAAATACCAGCCAGAAAGTGGTATAAAAATAAAGAAAGGCAGGAGACACACAGTAAAAACACCAACATAGAATAACGAAAAATAGAAAGAATGAGAGAGAGAGACAGAGAGAGAAAAGAAGGGGGAGAATTATGATAGCTGTAAGCAAAATGATGATATCAAGAGTGTGAATGTGTGTTTACAATAAGAACTTGATTTCAAAACTCTTATGGGAGAATAAATTTGGAAGCACAGAAATGAAAACAAAATTATTTAGGGAATGTCACAACTCTTTCTCATCCTGTATCACAAGTTTAAAAATGCAACAACTCTCTCTCATCCTTTATCACAAGTTTGAAAATGCAACAACTCTTTCTCATCCTGTATCACAAGTTTAAAATGCAACAACTCTTTCTCATCCTTTATCACAAGTTTAAAAATGCAACAACTCTTTCTCATCCTTTATCACAAGTTTGAAAATGCAACAACTCTTTCTCATCCTGTATCACAAGTTTAAAATGCAACAACTCTTTCTCATCCTTTATCACAAGTTTGAAAATGCAACAACTCAAGCTACTCGAAGTCGTTAACGGAGAATATAAGACGAACGCAAATCTGGAACTCGGATGTGAAAGCGGATACAAACAAAATGGCGCGCCGCACTGATTGCTATAACGGACCAAACACAGCCCGCGTAGCACGACCCGTTAGCAACGACCGACCATTTCCGGACTACGATAATTTCGCTCGGGCAAAGTGATCAAATTTTGGAAGAGACCGAAGGCTGTGCGAAAAAAACTGGTCTAGAAAAACCGTTTAAAACACATCTTCTACTATGTTTTAGACTTCCAAATTTTGATACTAGGTACAGAAAAGACCACTCTTTCAGAAAATGCAAAAAAACAAAAATCTATTTTTTTCACCTAAATTGACATTTTAGCTGATTACGGAGAATCGCTGGTTGCGACTTTTTGTTGGTTTTGTGGTGCCGGGTCACATATTCTCAAAGAAATGATGCTACTGTATCGCGTTGATATTAATTTTTAAACATTTTTTAAATATAATTTTTTAAATGTATTTTTAATTGAAACAATCAAATACAACACAATATTTACAAGTAATTATTAAAAGATTACAAAAAAGCAGTACAACGTATATCAAAACCTAAAAAAAAGTAAATTTACACTAAGATAATAATTGTAATAATCCTTTATAATCTATAGTCCTTAGCTCCCGACCTAAGACAACATCGGGGAGCTAGCTCAGATGGTAGAGCGCTCGCTTAGCATGCGAGAGGTACCGGGATCGATGCCCGGGTTCTCCAGCTGTGACTACTTTTGTTCCCTTACACGCATTCTCGTATTCATGATCAATATATTACAGCAGTGCTGGACTGGTTTGGGCCATGGACAGAAATCGCTCTTTTAAAACTAGAAGGGGAGAGAACATTAATCATATTTGCCACATGATCATCGAATGAAAAAATTATTGATTTTTAATAGCTCAACAAGCGACAAATAAGCTGGCCAATACATAAATGTACAAGGGGGGGGGGGGGGAGGACAATAATACTACCAGGGGCGGCGACCGGGGGGGGGGGGGGACACGTGGGAACACGTCAATTTGAAAAAGTGCCCCCCCCCCAAAATGTATAGCAAATACTGACTAAAGGCTGCAGCACACTTTTAGGCTCTGGAGGGCCCACGAGTGCAACATTTAGACTAATAAAATTGCAAAAATCTTCTCGCTCGCTCGCTATGCCCCCCCTTGCATAATATCCTTCAAAGTGTACAAGTACCGGTAAATAGTGGGAAATAGAAATCCCATCCATGCCCAAGCACCCTACTTTCTAAAATTGTACTCCTAAATATTTACAACCCTTCAGACTGCACCCTCATGACCGACTAAGTAAAAATGAAGTATGAAAAGTATATTGCTTGTTTTCTTATTTGATACTATATAGTTTTGCTTAGGAATGTAATTCGTTAATGCAATAAAACTTCAAAAACAGGTGAGGGGGTAGTCACTTTCGTCACCTTCGCCCCTCTCGTTCACTATGCTCCCTCGTCCCTTGTATTTTGCCCCCTTCCTGGTCATGAAATCGCCGCCCCTGGATACTACTGTATCGCGTTTATAATAATTTGTGTTAATCATTGATGTAATTAATGCTCTCTCCCCTCCATCTGCAACATCGGGGAGCTAGCTCAGATGGTAGAGCGCTCGCTTAGCATGCGAGAGGTACCGGGATCGATGCCCGGGTTCTCCAACTGTGACTTCTTTTGTTCCCTTATTCCTGTATTCATGATCATTATAGTGCTGGTTTTGGCCATGGAAAGAAATCGCTAGAAGGGGAGAAAACATATCATATTTGCCACAAGATAATTTGATTTTTAACATTATCTGACAACCAACATTAAAGCTATTTAATAGGACATGGTTGTGAATTTGGCATTTTTTGTTTTTAATATAACCATTACTCAGATCGTAGGGGGTGCGTCTCCCTCCCCCCAGAATTGTTGCTCATGGTTGGGGCTCATTAGAAATGTCGATGGCTTATATAAATGATTACGATAAAATCGAATTATTGATCTAATTTTTGCCTGTTGAGAACCAGAATTGGACCTAAGGTAGCCTACGCCCTTCTGGCCAGATTTACAATATTGCGGTAATTGTAATATGCCTATTAAACGGGTTTTTCCTTATATAAATGTGGTATTTAGGTGTAATAAAGCACAGATATGTTGATGATAAATCACCAGCACCCCAACTTCTCCGATATAGCAAATATGGGAATGACAAAATGGAGACACGGGGGAACACGTTCCCCCGGAAAATTTGAAAAAGTGCCACCACAAAAAATGTATAGAAATACTAACTAAAGACTGCAACACACTTTTAGGCTCTGGAGGGCCCAAGAGTGCAACATTTAGACTAATAAAATTGCAAAAATCTTCTCGCTCGCTGGCTATGCCCCCCTCTTGCATAATATCCTTCAAAGTGTACAAGTACCGGTAAATAATGGAAAATAGAAATCCCACCCATGCCCAAGCACCCTACTTTCTAAAAATTTCCTACTAAATATTTACAACCCTTCGGACTGCACCCTCATGACCGACAAAGTAAAAATGAAGTATGAAAAGTATATTGCTTGTTTTTTTATTTGATACTATATAGTTTTGCTTAGGAATGTAATTTTTTAATACAACAAAACTTAAAAAACAGGTGAGGGGGGTAGTCACTTTCGTTACCTTCGCCCCTCTCGTTCACCATGCTCCCTCGTCCCTAGCATTTCGCCCCCCACCCCCCCCCCCCCCTCCTGGTCATGAAATCGCCACCCTCAGATACTACTGTATCGCGTTTATAATAAGTGTTGTTAATCATTGATGTATGCTCTTTCCCCTCCATCGGCAACATCGGGGAGCTAGCTCAGATGGTATTGGTAGAGCGCTCGCTTAGCATGCGAGAGGTACCGGGATCGATGCCCGGGTTCTCCAACTGTGAATTCTTTTGTTCCCCTACAACAGGGATATGCTAGAGACACGCATTTTCGTATTCATGATCAGTATAACGTAATGCTGGTTAGAGCCATGTAAAAAATCGCTCTTAAAACTAGAACATGTCATTTTTGTCACTAGATCATTATTTTGATTTTAATTTAAACATTAATGCTTTAATCTAATAGCACATGGTTGTGAATTCGGCATTGAGATCAACAAGCGACAAATAAGGTGGCCAATGCATAGATGATCATGACTTGTACAAATTATTTCCTGTTAGCTATCAACTGCTGCGAGATAATTTTCTATATGCTCAAAGAAACTGTATGATACTATTTTGTTCCAAGTGTAATACGTGCAGTCTGGGAGCTGGCAGCAAGATCTTTCTTCTTGATTTTGTTTGATTTTGTTTGATTTTGTTTGATTTTGTTTCTGCATTTTTCAACACAATATAAAGTAATATACAAGCTGGGTACATAATAAATTACTGTATCAACAAAAGTTGAAATGCATATCATATTATAATACAAATCAAACAAATCTAAATAAGTATACATTAAAAAAACTCTAGTTAACAAATGATTTCAAAATTGACAAATGCAGGAGATCGTGATGGTGCACGTTCAAGTTAAATTGAATTGAATTAAATTTATTTTCTTCTGCAAAACATACAATTACAAATCAATCGAAAACATTTTCAACGATTCAACACATACAAAATATAACAATTTGTTTGAACGTATAGGCCTACACACTATATTAATAATAGAAATGTTGACATTAAAACAAAATGTAATGTAAGTTGAGACTGCTTGATAAGGGACTTTGTAAATTAGACTGATAATCGCTTCTAATGTTCAGATAAAGCGGGTTCGCCTGGTACATGGTTGCGTTAAAAAAGGGGGGAATTCCCTCACGATGACAAATCTATATCCAGTGACGTCATACGCGTGTAAAATGTACAAGGCATGTCTCGTCGAGCCAAATTCCGGGAACTGTGGTAAAACCAAATGAGATCCGTAAGATAATTATGTCTGTTACTGACAATCTTACATTAAAATGACGGTCTACCGAAATCAAAATCCTTTTAGTAGACCGAGTAGATTTCGCGAGACAACTTAACCCCCCCCCTCCATTTCCCATATACATCCAGTATTATAATTAAATTCTGAGCATATAGAATAATTGTGATTTCGAATAAAGCCTATATTTTACAATTATAATTTCGGGCAATAGGTCTGAACATAAGTCAGAATGTTAATGTGGCTGAAAGGCCAGTTTCATAACCATTGCAAATCAAATCTTCTTTTCTCTAGCCATGACGTCTGGCTACATTGCTACAGGGATATGTGAGTCTAAATATCCCTGATTGCTGGTATCTCTTTGCTACAATGCTTTATTTTCAGGTTATAAAGCATCTTTCCCAGTCATGTCATACCATGTTAGTACTATAGTAGGTCCATGGTAACACCCCTCGCCCAGTTTTGGTATACTGGCAGAAACTGGTGGTACTAGATCATCAGGCGTGGCATGACCAGGGAGGCGACACATTGCCATGGTAACCAGACAGTATGATCTACCGATGAACTTTCAAGCCCTTGATCATTTCATTTCATGCTCCATGTTTTATATGATGCAATACAGCCTTGACACTCACGCGAGGCATATAGGAATGCTGGTAGAAATGGAGATGCTAGCAGCCCTGAACCGCTGGCTGTGCGCGTGCAGGCGACGACAACGTGCATGCTTTCTTCTCGTCGGAAGTCCCGCCCACGGACAGGCGATTAAAGGTGCATTCCAACTTTCACACTAACCGCCAGATAGGGCCTCGCCTATATTATAACATGTCCTTGTTCATATGAATGAATATCCGTGTCATGAAGAAGGAGACGTTCAGAGAGTCTAAAGAGAGAAAGGGCGGTAGAGGAAACGTTATAAAAGAAGAAGAAATAGAAGAAGGAGAAGAACAAGAACAACTAAGGAGAGTAGAAGAAGAAGAAGAAGAAGAAGAAGAAGGTGAAGACAAAATATATGAAGAAGAAAAAGAAAAAGAAGAAGGAAAATAATTAAAAAGAAAAAAAGAAAAAAAAAGGGAAATAAAACTAATTGAGAGAACGGGAAGAGGGAAATAAAATTGGAAATGTTATATATTTGAGAACATCGAGATGACGGGCACGGTAGGTCTATAATGGAACGGGGTAAATGCACTTCTTCCGCGAGTCCTACCACTCACGTTGCGCGTGTTGCTTATGCTGTGACAACTATAGCACTCTGCACTAGCTCCCATTCGCTAGAAACCCAATATAGGTCATGTCATCTCAGGGAATCCCGTCTCATGTGTCATCAACATGTTGTTGATTGTGATGTGACATATCAATCTGTCATGCCGTACCCATTGTATTACCATGCCATGTCAGACAGATATTCCATTATGAAAGCGAATCTGCTCCACCCCCCCCCCCCTCCGTTGATCCCTCTGCAAATCCCCCCTCATTATTCATGCAACAATATCAATGCCATACTTATTACCATAGGCTCCGTATGGTAAGATCCGAGGGACATGCCATGAAATCGTTTCCTAGGTTCGTTCTTTCCCCCATCTTTTTTATTCTCCGACCCGCTTCAACATTTTAGGGGCTATTACATATTTTGAAATGAAATAATGATGAGGTAACACAAAAGATTATTATAATGCAAGTTCATACCTAATTATTTTGAACCCCTGCGCCTTTACAAGTGAAATGAAATTAGGATAATTGTGTTGAAATGGACCCAAGAACGTATTTCTGAATCTAGGGAGATATAATAGGCCTATATTATATTAAAATCTTCCTCCTCAAATTTAAAAAGATAATTATCTCTTTTACTTGATCTATGCTTATGCAAGTTTTTTTTTTTATCGGTCATGACATGTATGTGATTAACAATGGTATGTGTAGGCCCATCTGGTGTGCTAGCAGGAAATGGCGATTAGCAGACAAAATTAATAGGCCTGTAAGTTCACTTCCTTAAAATTAATGTCCCTGTTATACATAGCACAATGATAATTATCGCCATATTCCTATCATACCAACGTTGCAAGTCTTTTAGGTAATTCAGTTAATCCTCTAGTAATAGGTAGGCATAATATACTTTCGTCATAATTGTGAAACGCTTTGCCACCTTTGCAACGGAGAAAGTGGTAACACCCCTTTAAGATCTTGGCGATTTCGCAATACCCAGCTCCACGTGGGTACAGACTACAGGCAAGAACTGGTTGGAAGCAGATCTTGTTTGTGACAAACGGTCAAACAGCTGTTCTGTCTATGGCTTTCATTTTCATTCATGCTTCGCTCTCGCCCGTTTGCGGTTTTCTCTCCGAGGCGTTTTGGAGTAACGTAGTCTATAATACAGACCGCACATTTTAAGTAAATTGAAATGTAGTTAAATCTTCTGTTATTTTTCAGCTATTTGGTTCTGTGGTAACGCAAATAATGACATGTTATGCAAATGCTGTTTTTTATTACGTAATTGGCATCTCTGAGCTGGTAGATATGTAGAATTAAAAATGTATTAGCTATAAGTAAGAATGAAGTTTGATCATTTAGACTATTATAATAAATTCGTAGATATGATGCAATAAGTAGTTCTGACAGATCGAGAAGAGAACAATGAGGGAATTTAGAGGGTTTCCAAGTGAGTCACGGAGGCGTGTGCGCTGGAGCGTGGAAAGATGAGTACATTATTACCAGAGGGGTGTGACAGTGTCATGGCAACTGAGAGGGACGAAGAAATCATAGGCAATATACGGAGAGAAAGCGAGATAGATGGATAGAGAGAGAAATAGAGAGAGAAAGAGAAAGAGAAAGAAAGAGAAAGAGAGAGAGAGAGAGAGAGAGAGGGGAAAAAAAGGGGGGGGGGGGTATTTGTTCTAGTGTCATACAACTTTCAAGTTGTTGAGGGAAAAAAGACGTTAGGGGTCACCCCAAAAGAGAGGGAAAAATAACATAATTATAAAAGGAGAATTGGGCATGTAAGAAAAAAGAAGAAGAAGACAGAAATTGAGAAATCAGTACGTTCTCGAGAGTCCACGTCCCAAACACGATGTTATCCGCTTCTCTTTACATATACAATCAATGTACACGAAGACTGGACTTTGCACTGGTCACTGGCTGTAGTAATTATGGTCATCATGTAGAAAAAAAAGCGCAATGAAGAATGGGCTATGGGCATGCACAGAGATATGTACCGTGCACTGCACGGAGTTACCTATTGCACCGTTCCCTCAATTCGAAGTGCGAAATATTTTCTTCCACCCCTCACAACAGAACACAGTGGAATGGAACTGAAAGACGAATTTTACCGCACGCACTTGATTTTACCGAACGACGAGCAATTTGATTGGACAGCAATCAGACCGCCCACTTCCTAGGATCTATATGAATATTCATTATCGCTGCTCGAGAGAGGATAAAATGGACATGTCGCCCAGTTTCACATGTCATTTTAGAGTCCAACATTTCACTGGAAGAGCTCATTTTTCAGCTGATGTGCCTTATCCATGGTCTCTTGGAAATAATTAACTTCAAACCTGGGTCCATAGTGTAGGAATCTACCATATTAGGTAAGTTTTGAGCTACTTCTGCGTTATTTAGTAGCTCACATCCGAGATTTAGTGTGCGGGTTCCATTGCTTCATCGCTCAGCTGTCTTGCGATCAGCTGTTTTTGCACCAGCTGATTATAACGATTGCCTCATCTTACTATGTGTGCCGTGCGGTAAAGGGTATTGCGAAACAAAGAGCATGTTCGATTCTGGTTCTCTACCGTCCAGATTTTTCATTCATCTCATATGAGCCGAGCTAGGAAGATCAGATGTATATTTTTCTGTCCGTTGGAGCCAGTGTATTTCTACTTGAAAATCAGGTCTAGAATATTGGTAAGTATTGGGTTTTAGGATCTTTTTGATGATCTGTTCTGGTGTGGTAAATGTGTGATCGAGATCGAGTGAACATGCACGAAGAGAGAAGGAAGGGGCCGTTGGTGACGATACACAATCACGATGGTTCGACGTCGGGAATTTGCATATGGCAGACCATTACTTGGATGTAAAAATCATCATATTCGGTGTATGCGAAGAACAATATTCTAGGATTTTAACTTCCTCGTTATTTTTCGATTATTATCCATCTAACTGTTCCACGAACATCCAGCACCACAGGCTGTAATCAGTACGACAGCTTGGGAGAACCACTACCCTAAATTTATGCAGGGCCGAGGCCGAGGGTGCAGCACCTGTAGTGCTCAGCGCATGCAGGATGAGGTTTTTTTTTAGCAGACGACATGCCTTGGTCTCCACTGCACTGCCACTGCACTGCACCGCAGACATGCAGGCCACACATGGCCCTGCGGTTAGCAACCAGCTTAATATTCCGCCTCCAGTTTTAATATTATATCGCGCGATTTCTTTCCTCATTTCATAAAATAGTTGGTTCTAAAGTTGGACACATAATCAGTTTAATATGGGATTTGAACTCTGATGACTGAAATAAATATAATTATGATTGTCTTTCTAATTATGTGAAATGTTCTTTTTTTATTTATTACATTTATTTCGATTTGCATAATGAAAATAAATAATGCTTCGACCTGAATGTTCTCATACTAATTAATTATATATATGAATAGAAAAATATGTTTAAAAAAAATATTTTTAATTCAACAATATGATTGAATTGAAGTTTCTAACATGATGATGATCTGACACACATGTATTAATATTATGTCAGGGTCCATTATAAATAGACCAACAATTAGAAACTTGACAATGTTGTATTCGACTTATAATTACGGATAGTTTAATACTGGTACCTTTTCTTCATCATGTATTAAATGAGGTAATTCATCATTCATATGAAAAGTTACTTTTGATCTCAGTTTAATGATTCATCACTGATATACATTTACTTCATGGATATTAACATATCCAATTCTGTGATGGGTAATTTTCAGTCTGAATGACATTGATCCATTTAATAATTAATACTTTTAATAATCATGAACATTTTATATACCGGTATATGATTCTGAGTAATGATATATTAAAAAAAGAAACTTTAAAATCTAACTGGCCATAAAATACTTGGGGCAGATATGATCATAAATTTCTTTCACTAAATAGATTTGCATTATTTTGTTCCAACATAATTGTATGCCATCTTATGAATCATTTACAAATAAATTTGTGCAGTACATGATCATACATGTATGTAGTTATGCTACAAATAATGCCTGCATTATTTCCTTTACATTTATCATGTTGATTGCCTACTGTTAATTTAGGTCACTTTAATTGACCCTTCTGGTTTATCTAAAAGAGAAACTAAGAAAGAGATGATAAATTTATTTGGAAGAAGGCTTAGTCAGTTTCGTTTCTTGTAGAGACAAGCTTCTGTCATTGCCCATTGTTCTGTATTGTGTACTGAAGTATACTAAACTTGTTTGTCAATTGCATGAGCGCACATTGCATCACCGATGAGAAATGGAGCTCCGAAACGTTGCAAATATGCTCACACCCACTACAAAAAAAATGGCATTCCTATTGTTATACTGTTTTATTCGTTTTTTATGACTCAATCAGGATTATTACAATTAGGACAGAAATATTTCCCACATTTGCAGTAAATGGTGAAAGTAAAATATATTTATTAGCAATCATAGAGAGAGAGTGAGGAAGACTGAATGTAAATTGTAGGTTTTTTAGGTAATTTATTTTTTGTAGAAGTGTTTTCTTGTTCATTTCATGCTTGTGCCAATAATATAAAGGGCAGATTATATTTATGAATATGATATCATAATCACTAAAAATGAGGAATGGCAATAAACAGGACAACTCAAATTTTGTGAGGAATTTGGAAATTGACAATGCAATACCGGTACTTCTGTAAAAAGTAGCTTCATTTTTCAGTCTTTATAGTGGGATGTCAATGAAATTCCTTGATTTCAAGCAATTTGTGAACTGTAGTTCATAACTTCATGTTTCTACATATATAATATGTATTGTAGGTTGACTTATATAATTTTTAACCATATCTCTCTTTAATTTTAATCATCAGATTGGAGCTTTGGATTGTCAGAGGTAGCCTGAACAGCGACCAATCCAGCCACACACTTTTTACCCGTCGCAAAGTATCACAAAGAACTCAAAATGTTTATCAAGAAGCCAACGTTAGAGACGGCCAACAACCGTCGCTACTGGTTGGTTGGAACTATGATCTTCGAGAACTTGTTTTTCTCGGCCGTACTCCTAGGATGGAGTTCGCTCCTTCCGGTCTTACTGACTGAAGGATTCTACAGCACCAGATGCACGGAAGGTAAGTCAAAATTTTAACTTTTAGCAGGGGCCAATTGAAGATTTTTTAAATTTTTGTTATTGCACCTTGCGACGATTCTCAATATAGTTGCTGAATTAACAAACTCTTTGCTCTATTATGTAGCCATTGCTGTATTATAATTAACCATTTCATTGGAAGTACCGTAGCCAGTTGTTTTTATCAGGGGAGCTGTTTTGAGATGATTGAGCTGATCTGTATTTAATATGGGATTTCAAGATATTGTTTGAGAATTGCCTTTTTTCAAGGGGTAATATGAGAGCTTGAGAGGTAGCCCTTTGTAAAAATATGAGTATAATTGCTTGGAATTTGTAAGTGAGTGAGAGAAATGGATTGAATTGATGAACATATACAATACTCTTTACGTCAAAGCATGTAGAAGTATAGAAGCTAAAGTTTTGGCAGAGTTTCAACTTTCAAGACTCTATTCTGTATCTTAAATCTTCTCTGTACTACATTGGTGTCCTCTGTGATGAAAAGATAATCATAAAACCATGGAGCTATAATGCCTCTTTAGTCGGTAAATACCCTTTTTCAACTCCATAATTCTTGTCAGTGTACATGTAAATCCAAATTTCCTCATGTCTTTCAACTTCCAATTTCACCCCATCAAACTCCCACCCCACCCCAAACATTGCAGTACTAACCTGAGAGAAATAGGGTATCACCAGTGTGTTTAGGGATCAGTGACCTCTTCCAAAGCAGTACACACTGTACATGTGTTATGATTGTGCCAGCTTTAAGCATAACCCTGGTAAGGTGTTGGATTTCAGGAGCTTTACATCCCCTTTCTCTCATCACAAGCTCAGCTAGTTCCAGTGATTTATATCTTCCTGGGTCCCTGGTTCCAGTATGGTTCCAGTATGGTTCCAGGGGTCTGTTTACTAATTCTTTGAGTTGCTCTGAGTATGCCTGAGGAGGCTTTGCAAAAATGGATATTTGCTATACTTTACAGTGAGCTAATATTATGTACACCTCACAGGCCTATTACATATCAATAACACTTTTCTTGAACATGATTGCAATGGTTTGCTGCTCAACATTAGCGAATGGCCTGTACTACATGTGCACTACATAGGTCCATGTATTATTTTATAGATTGAAAGTTGGTCAAAAAAGAAAGAAAGATGGAGGCATGGAGCCTTCTTTTGAAGTTAAATCGTATGGCAACTTTTGTTAATTTTGATTTTAATCGGGATGGTGTTTCTGGTTATATCATTTGGTAAACCTTTTTCATAGTCTTGATCTACATATTGTTTGGGCTGTTTAGGAAAGGTGCTCCTCTGATATGGTTTATATTCACAACATTCAGGCCTGGGCTTGGCGCATTCTGTTTTTATCCATTCACCGATAAGAGTGGAAAAGGAAAAAAACAAATTGGCAGGGGCAATTGCCCAAATCGGAATTACAAATTATTCTAGGACAAATCATTCATTCATAGAATAGAAAGTGAGAAAACCCCATGTAAACATTCATGTTAAACAGATCGTTCACCTCGATCTAATTCTTAACATCTCAAAAACTCAACTCAAAACTCAACTCTATCTGTATGCGCATACTGATTTGTCCTTCAACATAAGCATCAGTCAAGGAACCCTGTTAGATTCTCCACCTGCAAGTTTTGTCCTGGTATCTGCAACATTTACAGGTAAACATGTCCAGTTGAGAAATGGGCTGAATATTTGTCTTGTACTGTGGTCCACCTGCAACTTTCGCAATGTTTGTAAACAAGACCCATTTTATGAGGCCTTGGCATTAAAGAAGAAAATAAAAACTAAATGGGTCATTAATATACTGTCATTAAATTGTCAATAGAGAGAGAAAGAGAAGGGAACAATGGCTTTGGGCAATACCAGGCCAGAAATGCAGAATGACTTATAAAAAACATCTACAGTTATTCAGGGCTCTTGAATAGGTGATGAATAGGGTTGAGGTTTTATGGAAGATTAGATGTATTTTCTCTTTTGTACATGTACTCCTGATTCAAACTGCAGGGCAACAAACCATCCATTGTCCTCTATTCTTGCTAGGACTTGTCAATATTTTTCCAGAGAACACCCTCTGTCAAAACGAGATGTTGTTGACATCGTTCTGCCTCCCTTTAAAAACCCTCATTAGCATACAATCTGCCTCCCATAGGACAAGTCCATTTTGTCAGCAGGGGTGTTGCATCTGGACAAAGAAAGGCCCAGTGATGTTTTTGATTCTCAGCTGACTCTGTCCACATCTCAGATTGAAGATCAACAATTGAATCGAGGTTTATTTACTATCTAATGGCCTCGATGTTATGGAACTGCCTGTTATTCTCAAAATTGTAAAGTCCTTTTTAATTTACATCTGGGGAAGCAAGTAATGTTGTTGTCAAATCGTTAAAAATCTTTCTTGGAGATCACCAGTGGCTGTGTTATGCCATTGTATTGATGATGCCTCTGCTCATGCTATTGGTCAATCAGAGCACTGGAGTGATCATTGTTTGGGGGAGGGGGATAGGAAGGGGGTGGAGCTTTGGGTATGCAGGTCCCAGGGCATGGGTCTTGTGTTTACCATCAATCCAGGCAAGCCAAGGACAGTTGACCTCTAGCTTTGCATCTGGTCAGAGAAACCCTAAACAACAAACCCTCCTGTTCCAGGAAACATAACAATTTGGAAATTATAATAAATTTGGAAACGATTTCTTCGAGTACTCTTTGTTATGAAAGACTACAATTGCATTGAGTGAAACTCCTGAATAACAAGTGATTGGGTAGCACTCCAGGTCATTTTTTTATTGAAATCTCTCCATCATTATTATGCTCTCTGTGTTTTTCTCCAATGTAAAACATCAAGCATGCAGCCTTATTCATTCTGAACCCTTTATGCAGATTGTTTATCATTGATTTTACCCTTACCAGGTATTTGAAACCATTGTTGTTATCAAGGGAATGAGGGATACCCCAAAATAGATCTTGTATCTCTGGTCAAGAGTCTAAAGATGTATGTTTGCAGATATAGATTTGATAGCACAGATACATAAAATGCAGTATGTCTTCTGCTTATAATTCTCATTCTCCTTAGGCCCCACATCTCTATACAATGGGCCATGGCACCCTTGAAAAGTTTATGAGATACTCGAAAAAACTAGAGGTTACCCAAGATAACTGCACACAGAAAAGAGCCTGAATTTTTGTCATGGGATTGTCTTGCTCACACAGAGCTCCTGGAAAGAATACACATCCCAGAATAGTACACTGTATCCTATCTGCTGATGGTCTTAGATAATTATCATAATGCATTTAAAGCATTAGCATACAAGGCAGTATGCTAAACCTGATAATTATGGCAAAGGGGTTGTGCTAATAGCATTATGAATATGATTTGAATACAGAGGCTTGCATTCTGTGAAAATGGAAAACAGATGCTTGGATAATCCTCATGGCAACATGTTAGAAGGAGGCGTGCTCTGGGATGTTGTTATTTCAATCTTGAGCAGTGAGGGCGGGACTTACTCTCCCTAGCCAATGACTTTCTCAGAAGACCTCCAGCTGTTTTGATTATGTAAATACGATTATAATGAGGGTATTTGTGGCCAGCCATACAGAGAGCTTGAAAAGGGGGGGATGTGTGTGTTGTTCATTGCAGGGGTGTATGCACAAGTCCATTGGGGAAGTGTGTGTGTATGCGTGCGTGCACCAACACACAAACCTACCAGGGATGAAGGTGATTTACAAGGGGTCAAAACCCTGGATGGGGGAGCACTTTGTTGTTAGAAAAGGAGAGATAAAAAGAAAAAGCAGAGAGAGAGGGAGAGAGGGGTGGATGTCCCAGGTGTTTGTTTACATTTTCGAGGAGATTTATGCCTTGTTGTGTATCCACCAATGTGAAGAGAGTGGGATGGAGAGAAAGTGAGTTGGTTTGAAGAGAGAGAGAGAGAGAGAGAGAGAGAGAGAGAGAGAGAGAGAGAGAGAGAGAGAGAGAGAGAGAGAGAGAGAGAGAGAGAGGGCAACTGACCTGCCCTACTTCATCCCATAACAACAAGCTGCCAGTAGGCTAAAAATATAAGACAGAATTGAGCATATCATAGAGCATTGCTCTCTGTTGAGAGTATATGATTATGCCTGCCTGCCTTTTCAATGCTAAATTTAACTGGATGAACTCATGCATTTTCTTGAACAAAGATCAATTATTATTTTTTGTGAGTTTCAACAGTTTTATGAAATCACCATGCATTTTCTTTAGTTGACCCACATTCATACAAATATGCAGAGCTTTGGTGGTTAGTTTGAAATTGATATCCTTTCTTTGCCTATCCACATCAGCTTGCAAACTGATATGTTTTTGTAGCTATTGCTCTATAATTTGATATCTGATGAAGATTATGCAAACAATAAGTACCATTATAGCCCCTCTTTCGACAAAAACAATTGTATCACATGACCTGCGTAGATTATGGTGTCTTACAAAATTATTATTTCTTCTTTTATCAAACAGAGGACTTAGGAAATTCAACCAATGATGGTAACGACACTGATGTGCAATATGACGATGAAGAGGCTACCACAATATTTTACGACACCACCGGCTCGTTGACGCCCAGTCCCGAGAATTACGGCCGACCCGTCTACCCACGATGCTCTGCTCAGGACGAAGCGTTGAATTTGGCCTTCACGATAGGCTCTTTCTTGCTGAGTGGTCTGACATTCCCGATTGGAATGGCAATGGACAAGTTTGGAAGCAGAATGCTGAGGATGCTTGGAGCGTAAGTACCACTTAAATTAATAGTCGTCATCTTCTGAAGCAAAATTGTATCTTTAATTTGTAAGCTGAGCTCTGAATGAGAGGATTATTTTCATACCAGGGTTTTAAAGCTTTCTTTTTTGGGGTAGTGAATTATAATTGAACCTAGTGATCCCCCCCCCCCCCCCCCGATTTCTCTCAAAAACACTTGTATTCCATTCATATAAATTCTATTGTCTTCTGAGGGACATTAATCCGAATGAATATTTATCATCTTCTTCATATTGCTTTCATTCTCTCTCAAAAGAAAATCTTTGTATGTAGAAAATATTAAGGCAGAAAATATTGATGTATCTATTGATAAGGAATATAAGGCAAAATGCCATTGGCCGTGTAGTTGGTGATTGCCATCTCATCAAGTTCCAAAAAGTTTTGTGCAAGATTCATATGATTGGTTTACCCCATTTGTATCAATGCATCATAATCATAATTTGTGTAAAGCCAACCTTACTATTGTATTTGCTGAATGTAGAGGGCTAATCCACGATGTATTTATAAATTGCTTCCACAGTGTCATGTTCATAGCATCATGTCTTATCTTTGGGTGGACGCCTATCGAAATGTCAGAGATGATCATCCCTGCAGTATCGCTCAACGGTGTTGGAGGCATCATGGTCACATTCACGTCTTTCCAGGTATGTAATTGTTTGACTTTAATTCATGAAATATTATCCTACAATTATGATATTAAATGATAGGGTTGTGTGCTGGCTCTGTCCATGAACAATCTTAATGTACACTCGTGATGAAATAATGTTATTCATGTGCTATTCAGTTATGTGGCAGATTGATTTCGCCCAATGCTTTAAAAAAAAAAAGGATACACCTGTTTTCTATTTGTAACCCAGAGTCATAATTCCCCTTAAATTCCTGCATTTTTCAGCAATGTGGTATCTGTTGAAAACATTAAAAAAAACTATTTTTATTCCTTCTACAGTAATTTTGAATGATATAAGGATAGTGCCTTCTTTCTCATTGAAGAAGCACTATAGTGACTATTAAAAATCAATACTTATTATCTTTTTCTGTTTTTGCAGGTCGCCAACTTGTTTGGAACAAAGAGATCTACAGTGATCAGTCTCAACATCGGTTCCTACGCATCAGCGGCCATCTTGTTTCTCATCCTGAAGGTGAATATATTCCCTTTATATCTTTTTAAAAACTAATACGCCACCTCCTTATCGTAATCTGCCAAGCTGCCTTTTTCCAGAACGTGTCATGATATAGATAATAGGATGACACAGTTTTTGTGTCCAAAGAAAGTCATTGCATGCTGCCCTTCCCTATTACATAATCACTGAAGGCCCAAATCAGCTGATCAGGAAGTTGTTGTAATGCAATTAATCTGGGCGTTTGATTTACCCGATTCAAATCAGACTTTGCCCTTTCATTGCCTTGCGGCCACAGCTGATCGGTGAGAATGCTAAATGCATTCATCAGGAATCAAAAGAAGGAAAAAGTACAATGCGTAGAGATGAAATGTTGGGCAGTCTGCACTATTTGCAGTTCACTGGCTGGTTACTAGTTGAAGGTTAACCATCCAATTAGATTTGACGTTTGTCCGGACTTGAGCAATTAGAACGACAATACAGGAAAGCGCATTGTGTTTATGTATTGTTACTTGGAACTTACCTCATTACACTATAGGTAAACCACTTTGGAGGTACTGGTATGCACTTTTTTAGAGCATGTACCTCAGAAATTCAAGTCTTCACAAATATTATATGAATTCTGACATTTAAGTCCTGTTCATTAATAATAATAATAAAGTGTATTTATAAAAGGCCAACTCCACTCAATAATTTGCTCAAGGCACAAGATAAAAATAATAACATAACAATACACAAAAATGAAACATCTTAGAAAACAAAACTTTGGAAAGTGGAGAAAAATCGCTGAAAACATGTGGCAGATCTGTGCAGACAGAAAGAGGAAGTGAAATTGTTTTCTAAGAGAAGTGCACACACAGTTCAGTTTTGTCTATTGTTTTGGGGGAAATTTAAATCAATCCTCAAATCTGTTGCACTTGTGAGGCTTTGCCAACCGTTTTGAGAGTTGAGACAAAACAGGAAAGCAGCGGCACGTTTCAACTTTCATTCATGAGGTCACAATTGACAGGTTGACAGTGCATGTGCCAACTTCAATGACTTTGTCATGTCTTTCTCCCATATCTGGGCATGCTCCAGGGAAGTAAATAATGCTAGAGATTAAGTCTGGATAAAGGGTTTTTTCAAAGAAAATATAGGTCACCCAAGAAGATAAGATTGAGAGACAGGTGTGCTATTTCATATACAGATGATATTATGACGTATGAGAACAAAATAGTCTGTTGGTGTTTGAGTTATTGTAATTCAACTTAAAGTAATTGTGTAAACAAGTCGCCAAGCAGTCTCCTGAAGTTCACCTTTTAAAAGTTCAACACAACCTATTGAAGATGATCATGGCTTGCAAGTGGAAATGAAATGATTGTCTATACTTGTAATGTATAGAAATTGAGTGAGTTTTTGTTTCATATTTTAATTTGAACAGTAGAACAAGTACAAAATAATTACGCTATTTTTCTCTCTCTGTTTTGTTCTAAGGGTCTCTATGATGCGGGTATAAGCAGACAAGTAATGTTCACAGGACTGGCGATAGCCACTATATTTGTCATCATAAACGCCTACATCAACGTCCCCAAGGAACCCATCCCAGATCCTGAAGGAGCAGCCTTTGGGTAAGACCTCAATTTTCTTTCACTGTCTGGCTTTTTATTTGCCTTTTCTAACCTTTGTGGTGGAAGATATTCCATTTGACTGTAGTTCTTAGACTTCGTAGTGGTGCATGGCTCCATTTGAAACATTAATTTAGACTTGTGAAATCACCCTCACACTTTTGAAACCACCCTCAAACTTGTAGAGCTCGCTCTGTTGAGTAATAAATATCCATTTGTTGTTGTGATACAGCAATACATTGCATGAACTATTGTCTTCTGATGTATGACACTTAATAACTGATAAATAAGCAACCATAGTAATATTTTCTTCTGGCTAAAGATGATTTTATTTAATAATTTTTCCAATTTTTTCCCAATTTTTTTAAATAGAATGCACTGGCAGATTTTGAAGGTCAACCACAAAGTAACTGGCAAGCAGTTCTATTCCATGGTAACCAACGTTGGACGCAAGCTGAGCGTAACGGACGAATCCGCTGAGGAAGCCAAACAGACCATGATCCGCAAGGGAAGCAAGATCTACTCCTCACAGTAAGTTTTATATCTCTTCATGGGTCCTATCATGATTGAGTACTTAAATTAACTCCAGTAAGCTTAATGTGGGATTTTACCGAGAATCATCTTATGTGCCATTTCTCATGTTCCTTTCATTCTAAACTGTGGAACTGATACAGAAAGAATATTGACCAAGGAAGAGGATTTTGACTGATCTGAAGTTGGATGCTGTAAAATCAGAAACTTTTCAATGCAGGAAGCTTTTACAAATAAAAAAAAATGATAAAGATTCACTGAAGTCCTATGTTGTTGAAGCATAAGATGACATTTATTACAACACAATTCTTTTTGGAAACAAAAATGGTCATTATTTGCAGTTTGAGAACATTTCTGGAGGGCGTTTCACAAAGCTTTTTTTCAATGACAAAAATCAGTGACAAATCTGCTGATAACCAATCAGAAGCAAGGATTTCAGTAGCTTATAACAAAAACTGTCATTTATCACTGATGACAAGTTTTGTGAAACGCCCCCCTGGTTTGAAATATACTGGTGGCAGCGGTGGGATGGATATCCTATGCATCTCTCTGTGAAGAGCCAGGGTTTCGATATTTCTAACGTCTCTTTCTTTCCTACCATAGGTTGAACCTTGCCATTGAGCTGAAAGAGCGCAAGACCAAGAAGAAGGAGAACAGCCTCATGTACTCTGTCTGCAGTCCCATCTACATCCTTTCCATCATCGTCATGTGCGTCACACAACTTCGTCTTCTCTTCTTCATCGGTTCCCTCACTCAGATGCTTCAGCTCGTCACTGGCAACGTCACAGAAACAAGTAAGCGTTGATCCTTTCTTAACCAGTTGAATACTAACACAGGAAATTTGGGCTAGAGTCTGTAGGAAATGTATGTGAAACAAAATCTAATCGTAGTCAATGGCTTGATTTTTATGCCGAGTCTACTCAATTCTCACCCCTTTTTTAAGAAGTAATGAATTTAATATGAGAGTACTGATTTTGTCATCTTTGACGATTCTTTAACAGACAGTTCTACACCTTCCTTTCAATCAGTCATCTTTTTGGTTGAGATTGAAATTGATTTGAACAGTTCGGAAGACTGTTTAATATTTGGATTGATTAGATATTGGGAAAATTTTCCCTTACGATGAAGTTGATATGAAAGTACTGGATTTGGCATCTTTGATGATTCTTTAACTGACAGTTCTACACCCTCATTTTTTTCCTTCTCAACAGTGGATCAATATATCTACATCTTCGGTATGATGCAGTTGATGTGCCTCTTCACCAGCCCTCTGATTGGTCTAGTCATGGACTTCAAGATCAAGGAGGTTCTCCAGGCAGCCAAGGACAGGGAACGCCGCCCTAGCCGTCGCGAGAGCACCTCCAGGAGACCCGGCTCCGTCAGTGGCGACTCTAAGCGCCCTAGCATCATCAGTCTTACATTCTTCAACGGAGGAGATGCACGCAAACAGAGCAATGGATCGATCACAAACGGACACGCCAAGCAAAATGGAGACGTTGAACAGGGACTGCCAGGGATGAATGGAAACGGAGGCGTCTCCACGAAGCAGAGGCATCCAAGCACATCCAGTACAGCTAGCAACGACAGCATGAACCCAAAGCCACCGATGAGTCTAAAGATCAGGAAACTCTACAATTCAAGTTATGCCTTCTTCATTACAAGCGTTCTCATCATGTTCTTCGGTGTTACTGTCTTAATACCAAACCTTCAAATTCAAGTGAGTATTACGTCCATGTCTTTGCTTCCCTTCTCTCATCCTCCTCACTACATAATCCTCTTCACTTTAACCTTTCTTGTGATCAACTAAAAGCAGTTCTGAATTCAGCCACTCATGTAATGTAAGATTTATCTTCCAATTGTTTATATGAATATGTGAATATTTCAAGTTCTTGCAAAAATATTTAATATTATGGTTTCAAGCTAGAGCAGTTGATTTTCAACACTCAAGGATTACATTTGCGTATACCTTTTCGCTTAAATCAGTTCCATCTTTCAACATGTCTTTTTATATGCCACCTTGCTTGCACACATACCCCACCATTTTTCCAAAGCCAAAGTTACCTTTTCTTGCATGTTCTAATATATTCTTGTTGCGTTTCTTCTCTTGCAGATTCTAAGTTTCATCCTGCATACAATTATCCGAGGGTTTATTCATTCAGCGGTGTGTGGGCTCTATGCAATCACCTACCCCGCATCTCAGGTCGGAAGTCTCATCGGTCTTCAGTCCCTCATCTCGGCTTGTGCAACTCTCCTTCAGTACCCCATCTTCTTAACTATTGAGGGCCCACTCAATGGCGATCCATTCTATGTAAGTACCCAAGGGGATCAATTTTTCATACCAATGTTTCCAGTCAGTATTTTGGTGTTGTGACACCTGCTTTGGCTGCAATCGCTCCACTGTTGATATTTTTAAATCTTAGTCCTATACTAAACAAACTCTTCAAGTACTACCCAAGGGGATCAATATTTCACACCACAGGGTTATATTTCCAGTTGGTATTTTGATTCTGTGACACGTGCTTTGGCGGCAATCGCCTTAGGGTCGATATTTCTGAAATCTAAGTCCTATGCTAACCAAGTTCCCAACTTGCAAACCTGGTTGAAAAACTAACCCTAAACCCATATTTCCGATGAAAGCACAGAGCAATTGTTGCTGGGGCAGGTGCTAGATAACTTGTATTTCATAGGGAGGCTAAGGTTTGAGGGTCATCCAACACTTTTTGCAGTGATGACCCACTTCAAAGACCATACTGATAACCAGATCACTTTGACTATTCCCACATGTCATTGTGAACCATATTTTGGTAATGAGGAATATCACTTATTCTGTGTGAATATTCTGCTTGAAGTTCATGGTGAACAGCTGGGTGTGTCCATTCATATGTTTGTAATATCGATACTTGGAACAATCAAAGGTCCCGTCCGAATAACATTCCCACAAACAAGGTTTTAGTTTTTGATGAAATCCTGAACACGGGGAAAACAATGAAAAGGAAGCCCGATGTTATCATGGAACGAGTCCATGAGACAGTGGGAACCAACCTTTGGAAGATAAATAGTGACCTTAGTAAAGCAAGCAGGGCTCGGGAATAGCAAAAGCACCGATGGTGAAAACTGCACCATTTGGGAAAACAGTTTAGAGCCGGCTTTCTTTTCCTGTATAAGGACAATATTGCCTTTGATCCCAGAATGCCGGGTAATTGTACTATTCAACCAGCTGGTAATCGGCACCTACTTGAATGTGGCTTCCTCCGTTTGAGGTCACAGTGGCAGTTATGACTTCACAATGCATGATGTCGACACTATTTAGGAATAGGAATATCTTGAATTTAGATAAGAGAAAGAAAGTCTTCAGACTTGATAAACCGGTAGATGTGAGAGACTTACTTCTTCTGTAAGAAATGCAAAAGGGAATATCTTATCATTTTGTGGTCTAGCAAGAAAGGGTGTTTGTTCTTCCCGGATCACGTCCTTAGATTTCCTGAGTTTATCGTTGCTGTGGGCGGCAACAATAGCATAACATTGCAGGGTCACATGTACTAGTTAAAAAAACTGGTAGCTTGACTTCAGTGATGATACAGTACTTTTTACTGTCGTGACAGTTTCTCTGACCTTTATTTTTAAACCCCTGATTATTGTTGGCGTTGTCTGGGTTCCTTCAAACTAAACAATGTGAAGTATATGTAACTTCCAGCTGGGCTGACACAAAGGCTATCACCTTCTCACTTCACAATGACAGTGTTTTATCATTTGGTTTTCAAATATCTGCCGGAGGGATAAACAGTTAACTGCAAAAGTATGGAGATGTGTCGGTTAAGAAAGAAATAAGGAATTTATTACAGCTTATTTAAAATTATTTCTTTTAACAATTCTGCCTTTAATACGATTGTTAAGTTAACTGAATTGCCATACTCGTAGGTAAACTACCAATGAGAGAGTCATAAAATTAAACAATGTCTTCTCGTTTCTCTTTGTGTCTTTGTGCAGTTAAACGTCATCATGTTCGCATTGTCCGTTCTCAACTTTGGTCTTCCAACCTACATGTTCTACCTCGCCAAGAAGCTTCGAAGGGAGCAAAAAACCGAGCAGGAACCCGATGAGCAGAAACTCATCAGGTCACCCACCAGCAAGAGCGCCCTGGAAACTGTCCCCGAACAGGTCTGAAAGAACTGGGAAACTGGTCTTTAGCTAAAGACTGTACGATCGACTACAGGAGATGCGATTCTGGATTTTCGACTGGCTATATATAACGACACTTCATTGACTGAAATGAATCCTTAGCAGAAGAATAAAAGCCAGGAATCTGTAAACTTGCTGGACTTAATAAAAAGAGTCTGAAAGTATCTGGAGATCCAGTGGCTGTCACTAGTGTCTACAACGGTTGTGTTCAGAAGTGACGAACAAAGCTCAAAAACATATTCCAGGATCGGCAAAGGTTTCAAGGATCTTCTTGTCAGAGCTGGACTATTCTGGAAAAGATGCGAGACTAACTTGCAAGTGGCACGTGAAATGTGGCTTGCATTGTTGCAAATTCACGAGGGGTGAACTTTCTGTAAATGGAAGAAATCCTCCCATTTATTTATATTAAACAAAATGTTTCTTTATGTTTAAAGAGTTATTTAACTTGCCAATATTTCTACTTATCTAATGGCTTATGAGCCATACCCCTTCATTAACGATTTTTTTAAAAGATCGTACTACGATAGATACAAGATACCAGTTTGGTATTGACGATATTCAAATTCTATTATCAGAATATATTCACAGAACTTTCATTGTTTTGTTGATTTATTTTGCTTCCTGTTATGTAACAGTTGACTGCAAGTTTCTAATATACAACTTCTTCGTAACAAATGTTCATTTGTGTGCATAAACATGCGCAATTTACAGTGTGTGATATAAGAAATATGTTGCTTGTGTAGAAAGCATGTAGATAACGGAGAGATGATGAAGCAGATATGTCTTTTCATCGTTGAAAAATAGCATGTCATATTTTCAATCTCTCAAATAGCTCAGGTCAAAGTGTCGTTGAAAGGTACATTGGCTCAAAGTTATGTCGGTTCATGAAATGACACATGAAGGAGAAGAGCGAATGGTCTGCAGTGCCTTGAAGGCCAAGAGTATATTACCGGCTTAAAGAATAAATTGCTCCAAGTCATTAGAGTGTGTGTGAAAACTTAAAAAATATATATGTATTATGACTTGTTCGATGTCGGGATCTAGGAAAAGGCAAAGAGTTGATTTTGGATGACAGGTTTTTGGTGGCTTATCTATGGGACTTCTGGGATAAATACATGCGATTCCGAAAAGTATTGAGAGCAAATTGAAAGGCATGCCCAAATATAAACTTTAAGTTGTGTATTGTAATATGCTGCAGGTGTCAGAATAGTGATAATTTCTGTTAAGTATATATTTGTAGTTATATACATGACAGTTTAATTTATGTTGTGGTAATCTGACCGGGAAATGTAAAAGTTGAGTGTAGATAAATTCTATATAAACCACGCATATTTAAAGGTCAATATGTTTTTGTCACCTTTTAACTTATTTCATGATTTTGATCTATCTACAGCTCCAATTTGACATTCATCTCCAACATTATTAACAACCATGCATCCTAGATATTGATAATAACTTTGTCTATGAGTATACACATTTAAACCCAAATATTTAATGGGAACATAATATTTATGTATAGAAGTGATCTTCTATTCGAGTGTAAGATTTTATGATGTATGAGAGCTTGAAAAAGAAAAATAAGATTGTATTCCTAGTCTTTCTAGCATATTAAGTGTGAATAACTTCTCGTGCATTCCATATCAGACCCAGAATGTTCAGCCCCTTGAACTGAACTTTGTGCACTCCTCTTGAATTCTTGCAATTATTTTTTTCTCTTCTTTTGGGAACAAGAAATTGGGATGGATACAAGATATGTTTGATCTATCCAGACGTAGGGATCGATTAATTACAAGACAGATTAAAGAAACATTACATGCTTTTTTTGGAAATGAGCTCGCATTTCCATGAGGTTGATGAAGAAGAAAAAAAGGTGAAAATCAAGTAATGTTGATCAGTTGCAAGAAAAATCAATATTCATTACATATTCCCTTACCAGTAGTAATTTGCACTCGAGATGAATGTTGTTTCCCGCCGTTTCCGGAGAAAGAATAGCTCCCCCTTTCTCACTTACATGATCAGTTTTACATGGGTCAAACTGAGATTTTGTATTCGTAGCGTTAAGAAACATTGTTTCCTGTGTTATTCGGGGGCAATAATCATGCTTTGGTTTGCATTGTATTTTAGTGGTAGGAAAAAAGTGCAATTTATAGGCTTCTTAGATGTGAGTTGTGTGATCCCAATATGTTCCTTTTTTGTTAGATTTTAACAAAATAATGAAGTTGGTGTGCTGATTAATGTATGCATCATGTCATAAAAAACTGATTTCAAACATGTCGTGACTTCTTGAATAATGTAAGTATGTTATCTAAGATTATTTTTTATATGAACAGTATTTGAGAAGGGCATTTTATTGTTAAGCTCTTTGTTGAAAGAAGTCATGCTAGATATAACCAAATGAATTTTTGTAACGAGTAATAAGCAGATGCTGGCGTGTGATTTGTTACTCCTCCTAACCCAGCTAAGGGTTGGTAAGGAAGACTTTATGTAAGAGAGAAACAAGTAACTATTCAAATGCTCGACTCTTATTTTGACACCTGAAATAGATCGTGAACTTTAAGAGCATTTCTATTTATGACAGCTTTGAATGGTCCAAGCAAAAAGATATTTGTTCTGTGTTGTTGTTGATGCCCAGTTCGGTGTTGATGGCAAGCGTTTCTCTTTCTTTGGGAGTTGTGTCTAAATATTTACATGTATCATACATTTTTTGAAGATGTAATAAAACAAAAAGTAGTTCTATATTGGCAAGGTAAAATCAATATTTGATGTGTCATACTTTAAAGTTGTTGGGAGAATGGATGAATATTGGAAGATGATGTGTGTGTTGTGATGATGATATGATGAGGAAGATGATGACCATGATAAGATTATGATGATGGTAGTGATGATGGTAATAATGAGTATGATGATGGTGATAATGAAGATGATGATGTGGAGATGATGATGATGATGATAATGATGATAATGAATTGATGGAGATTATGGTAAAGGAGATATCTCTATGCCTGATGACGACGATGGTGATGCATGAACTTCAAAAAGATGGCATTTAGGATGTTCTGATGGTGTTGATTTACGATAAAGGGTGACAAATGAGACAAATTAGGATAAGGGTACATATGTGTATGTCCCGCAAGGTAATGGGAATTGGAGGGAACAATCATTGTGCAATCGTTGCCTAACTTCGCTTCACTTTTAACTTGGTCTTTTCTGCGCTAGCCAGTTTTTACAAATTTTTTACTGGTCACTCAACTGTAATTTTGTTAAAACTCTAGTGTGTAATCTAATTAAATTTGTTAATAGAAGTAGAAAAGTGAGAGGAACAGGTCATTCAGAGCTGCCAACCATTTTGTTTTTGCCGGAATTACTGTTTTTTCCTCCAAATTACGGTATTACGTTTTTTCTTCATACATTTTTTTTACATACCGCACGTTAAACAACTGCCCTAAAATGGTGATTTGATCACAAATTCAACAGAAAACTAAATTTAAAACATACTTGAAAAGAAAAAAAATCTCAAATAGAATGAAATGCCGATAATAACAACATAACCACCCAAAAAATTCCTGCTTGTATGGCAAAAACAGCATGATGAATGAACATTCCTTTTTTTGTTTGCACAAGGTTGGCAGCTCTGGGTCATTGAAAGTTTGAGCAAATTCCAATAACAAACAAAAAGAAAGTCATTAAGTTTTTAATTTGTGATGGATCAAACACACAAATTGGGAAATTTGTATTGTCCCTGAAGAAAATGTTCAACCATACATGCACCCTAAATAGATTTATTGCAAATACTGGTATGTTTCTATACAACCCCTGTATGGATAGAATCTATTCAGTCATCAACAACAAAGAAATGAGTTTATCAGTTTCTATGTACCAGGCAAATTGAAGAGGACCTCATAAGATATGTCAGTGTTGCCAATTTTTGTTTGATCGATTGAAACTTAAGAAATGCATAACTTTCTTTTCCTCTCATTTTCTTCTTCTATTAAAACCAATAAATATCAGGGCAGATTCAAGATATGGTGAAATTTTCATTTTGGAGGATCTTTTTTCTCTGTGTACACATACATTTTTGTTTTTACACACACACACATACCATTTCATTAAAATTCCTTTCTATTCCTACGTTTGTTGAATTAAATAATAATAATAATAATAGCTCGTTCTTATATAGCGCTTTTCAGGACCGGAGGCCCTCATAAAGCGCTTTACAGATAAGTATATTATTACCCCGGTCATTGGATTCAGGCTTACCCGCACACAATGTATGCACATTCTCCACTCCCTGGGGAGCATTCCAGCCAGGCGTCATTTTTACATGCGCACACTTGCTAATCTAACCACATTAGCTTTCGCATCCTACCGGGTACCCATTTAACACCTGGGTGGAGAGTGGCAAATGTAGATCAATGTCTTGCCAAAGGACATTAGTGCTGCGGCGGGACTTGAACCACGGACCTTGTGATCCACAGTCCAGCGACTTATCCACTCGTCCACAACACCTCTACATCATGTAGATGATCGTGTATGCAACTCCCTGTCTTGTACCTCAATGCTACACACTCGACCTGCTTTCAATAACAGGTAAAGAAATAAGGAGTCTAAACATACAAAAGAAGGTCATTTATCATACAATAAATTTATTTACAAATTTAGATGTAAATCGAAGTGCATTTCACTGGAATATCTTCTAAAATGAAGAAAAAATATCAGTTATGTATAATACAGCTGGAACAGCATAACAATAGACAATTTTCGACTCCAGTCAAAGGTTTTATATACTATTTCGTAATCAAGTATTCCTGATGCACTGAATTGCATTTGGAATGTAAATTAAATGATGGAATGTTCAGGATAGAAATGTAAACAATAAGATGAACGCTACACATATATAATGCACTGAGAGAGCAGCATATCATTATAATAAATCTGTTTTTTGATTGAAAAATAATCCCAGTCTATAAAATCATAAAACTACTACAGTGGAACCTTGGTATAACGAGGTCCTTGGGTCCACGGACATTACCTTTTTTATATCAGGAATCTTGTTATATCAGGGTAAAAAAACATAAGAACATAAAGAGCTGGGACCAACAAAATCACCATGTTATAATGGTTATCTCTTTATATCAGAGTTCTTTATAATGAGGTTCCACTTTACCGGTATATGCTTTTGGTTAACAAATGGGTGTGGATTTTAAAAAAATAGCGAAGAATTGTGTGAAGGCAGTGTATAGAGGCCAACCAGAGAATTATCTCAACCACAAATATGATGTTCGACAGTAGATGGCGACCTTTCTTCATCCCACACAGCACAGGTCAGCACATGTGCAGATACGATACTGGGGAAGACGATAAGACAAGCTTTATTCCGGCTTCCATAGATAATGTAGAGCAGTGTCAACCAATTCCATATTTTACTAAACTTGTGTTCAGGTTTCATGAACTTCCTCGATAATTTGATGAGATATTTGCAGGCACCACCATCAATTGTTACGTATAGTTTATTAGTTCCGAAACTATAATTTCTATCGATTTTCCAGTTCTCAACCCATTGTATTTGTATGGGAACCGGAAGTTCCATCGCCAATACCGTAGTTGCGGTAGCGAGAATTGCAACTTTCCTGTTAAAAAAAACCCTGGTAAAACCAGGAAATTATAATTTTTGCGGTAACAAAATGTGTATTCCTTCCTGGTAAAAACCATATTATTTCCCCCATCGATCTCAAAGGCCTATTCAATCTTAAATAAATGCCGTAATGTCTTTCTTACAACATCTCAAAGTGATCTGACATTTACAGCCGCCATACTCTCAAATTCCATGTCTGAGTGAAGAATACATTAGCAAAATATAAATAAAATCATCCAATACTTTAGGAAGACCAATTATTAGCAACACAAGACTATTATTTGCTCAAAACTCATCAGTCTCTGAAGTTGCACAATATTTTACACGTTTCCCACAAACAATAATGATTCTTCACAAAACATGTAAAGTATAATCTTTACCCTGTCATGAATTTGAAAGTTACACATAATCATAAATAAATGTAGAATTTGTCGACTGGTCAAGGTTTTTCACCCCTCATTAGGTATGTCTTCATTAGCTCAAGATTGTCAAATAGCCCGCTATTTCTGATTTGGGAAATAAGCCCAAAGATACAAATCGCGTCTTCATCAGCTCGAGACTCGACCTCGTAACTCGTGCTCGAGATATTTTGCTCAGCGTTCGCGCATAGTGCGAGTCTTCGGGCTGGTGAAGACGCACCAGACAAATAGCAGGATATTTTGCAAACTAGCCCAAGATATCTTGGGATGATTATCTCAACCAAATATCCCGCTAATTGCAACTGCGGGCTGATGAAGACGCAAATTAGCTGGATACTTTGCAATCGGGATAGTTAAAATAGCGGGTTATTTGGCAATCTCGAGCTGATGAAGACAGGCCTAGTGATCGCTCGAAGGCTTTGAAATGATAGGTGAAAAAAAATCATAGCAAGCTGCACATAAATCTATTGCCAATAAGAGATAAAATTTCATTTCTGAATTTTTAGAAATAAATCATGAATATGTAAACGTGTATGAAGTAGTACATTCAGGCATAAAGTACGGAATAACATTTGCAAGGGGAACTCAATTCCCTTTCTTCATACTACCTTCAGACATAAAATAAATGAAATATATTTTAGTACGGCATCATATTGCAGGATTGGAATATATAAACCGTTTAATTTTCAAAGCTTGGTAAAAAAAAAAAAAAACAATCAAAAATAAAAATATATCATCTTCTATAACAATAGAGAATAGATCTTGCCATATCATTTTCATTTAGATATTTCACAAGGTAATACACAAATTGAATTGATTTACACAATTGTGAACAAATTTCACAATATCAACATTATGATGAATACACACACACACTTTCAAGCTTTTGTCCACAAAGAAAGGCACTTTTGCATTTGATGTATACCTACATGTACATACCCACAAAACATATGGACATTATGATGTCACAAGTTTTAGTACTATTACTTTATGGAAGCATCAAGGTAGAATTGACAGGTTCAACAACACATACTCTGGTTACAGTCGCTCCCAAGTCAATTTCCTACAGTAACAGAATTTGTAATGTCAACTAGGGTCAACACCTGTGTGGGTCAAAGTTGAAATATTGAAATGAATAAATCTGCATTTTTCAATCTTTTAATTTCATCATTAAAGGTACGACTGTAAAAGAGCTCTTTGTAAAAATGCAAAAAATGACAAAAATATGGCAGTGAAATGCTTTGTTTTGTGCCTGATGTAAAACGTGTAAAATCCATTTGTGTTTGTTATATGCCACACAAATAATCACCCTATCTGTGCCACAATTTATTCATCATGGGATAGATATGCTGTCCCTCGGATAGGACGTTAAATAGAGGCCCCATGTAGAGGGAAGTCACCACCTTTGCACATTTAGAGCCCACTGCACTATTTGTATAAGAGTAGGGGGAAAACCCTGGTGTAGTGGTCCACCTGCACAATCCCAAACAGTTATTTTGGGAGGAGAGTCCCAAGGATTACGGTGATTCAGTTCGCTTTTCACTTCCCAGGCTCGGGTGACGCCAAATACGTAATAATACCAAAGGCTTCAAGATTATTTAACCATTTTCAGTGCAAGATTAATCCATACCATTATTATTTGGGGTATCATGGAGCTGATCAAGAGCGGAAATGGGTGATTTTGCTGAGCCATTGTGTTGCGCAAAGCAATCTATCTGTCAATTAGTGCCCATTGTTTTGTGCAAAATCGCATGACAGGCAACCGAGCAACAGTGCAGACGGCGATTGAAGAAAGGAACCTAAATGGCAGTGAAAAATTCCTGAGGCAATGTTTATCAGACCCTGTTAGTGTCGAGTTCTCTCATTGCATCATATAATGACGTAATACCAGGTCCAGATGATTATATGGCCGCTAAAGATTTATTCAGATATACGGCTTTTAAATTTGTTTGTAACTGGGAGACAACCACGCGCAACAAAGGCCCGCACTCGGTCATTTTACTCACAGTTTTGGATTTTTTTACGTGAAAGATAGCATTCCCAGGGTTTTGGATTAAAGGTAAAGATCAGTTTTGGAAACGCCCCCTCTCAAAAAATGAAATGGAAGCTCTTATTACCAATCATGTGTAAAAATATGTTTTGACTAATACGAGATGATACAAATTTTGCAGAGAAACCGCCTACTAATTGATATATTTGGTAAATTATTATATCTATTTGGACCTGATAGATATCGCGCACGTGTCACGTAGTCCCACATACATCTTTCTGTGTACAGTGCTTGTAACTTTACCAAGACTAGGCCAAATTTCTTATCATTTTGATGATTCTAGAACTTTGCAGTACACACCAATAATTATATGCTAGATGATCAACCTTTTCTGATCGATTCCACAACGTTTCTTTCACAATGCAATCGCTTGACCATAACTTGTCTTTATCTTTAATAATTACTAAGATTAGACATTTCTCGACTATTTTTACTTGTTTTAAAATGAAAGTGTATCACTGTGATAGAAACGGATATTCTGTGTCGGTTGCACGTTTTGTTTTATCAGAATCATGCAGGAATGAGTATCTATATGCAGACATGGGCACTCTAATCATACTTTCAAATCAATACAGAATCACGGCAATTTGAACAGAATGAATAGTTTCACCCATGGCACCTCATACCGTAAATAACGTTGTATAAACCGCCCTCGTGTATTAACCGCACCCCTCTTTTTCGCCCTTAAAAAAAAGAGATTTTTTTGTTTGTGTGTAAGATCATTACGGTACTGTAAATTAAAAAACAGTAGGGACCTAGGATAGAACCTTGTGGTACACCATGTAATAGAAGAAAAATTGGAGGAATTATTATTATAAACTACATATTGAGATCTATCAGAAAGATTACTTTCAAACCAAGATGACAGACAAATTTGAGTGTTGTTCTAGTTTCCGAGTGGTGAGTCAACACACCGATTACCGAGCTGGGAGACATTGCCAGGCATAGCGCCAGGTGGAGGGGCATAAATTGAAACTTTTTGGTGTACCGTGTATAAACCGCACCCCCGACTTTGACATTTTTTCGGCGGCAAAAAAGTGCGGTTTATACACCGTTATATACGGTATATAGATGGACCAACTGGACGCACCGAATCAAGGTTTAAACACAGCCGACACACAGTTCGCTAATTTTTTTGGATAAATACTGTCCTCAGACATGTGTAGGTGAAGTGGGAGGTAAGATGGTGTACTTCTCCTCGTGTAATTCTTCTTCTCTCTCTAGCTTTAAATGTTTCTCTTTCCTTCTCACAAACATCCAGATGTAGATTGGAAGGCTTGCTGTCAGAAGGTTGAATACAATGAAGCAGATATTGAGCTGTAGGAGAAAAGAAAGAAGAGGAAAGAAAAGGAAGTATTAGCAGTAAGATTCATTTTAAATGTATAATTTAAGTAATTTCAACTTATCAAATACATTGTAAAGTGATTTCCAAGCATAATATCGCATCCTCATACCTAGAATCACTTAAGAATCATACTCCACTATTTAAGTCTTTACTCAGAGCCACAAATACCTGTGGGTTCCTTATGTAACAAGGCCACCAAAAATGTCACAAAGTGGGTCACTAATTTATGGAATTACCCATATCCATCCATTCATCAGGCCATCAATGAATCCATCTATTAATCCAATATCTATCTATTACTGTATCTATTCATTCATCCATAAATCTATCTAACCATATATCCATTTGTTTTTACAGTCACCTGACATATATTCATCCATCCATCCGTCTATCCATCCATCTTTCTATCCTTCCCTACACTCTATCACTTTTCACTCTGTCAATTTGCTTGAAGTTGGTGGGTACTGATAATAAAAGGATCAATATTGAACACATAAATGTAGATGTACCCATCCATCTATCTATCTATCTATCCATCCATCAATCCAAGCATCTCTTCTCTTCTCTCATTCATCTATCACTTATTCAATAAGTAAGTAGGTACTTACGATAAAAGGATCACTATTGAGCACATTTTGAAGGATGCTGAAGATTGGATACTGAAGAAGACCGAAAATACCAGCAAACGACCCCATCACACCAAAGAGAGTCCCAAAGTACTCCTGTGGGAACCTATTGGGAGAAAAAAAGAAAACAGACACATCAATCAACAATGATTATGAAGTCAATGTAAAATGGGATGGCTCATAATATATGTCTATATTTAGCTTCCTAAAACTAAAAGAAGCACGTCCCACACAAAGGGCTTCATTCCAGTTGCCTGTTTCCTTGAACAGGCTTGGAATGATTCTTGAAGAAAAATACTTTTCACAGATTTAAACAATATCTGTGGCTCCATCCAGAAAGAACTCATGCTTTTTCTACAGCTTATTTCAAGCGAATACCACAGCATCATCACAGACGAACCTCCCCCACCCCTAAAGATGAACATCATGGGATGAAACCTAAGTTTCACCCTCTATTTTTTGCCTCACTCCCAGGCAGTATGATCTGGGGGGTGTTTCACAAGGATCCTTAAAGTCGAACGTAACTTAAGTTGAACTTAAAAATTATGGAGAGCCATTTGTAGCCTTAAAATAAAATATATTCAAAGCAAAATTTCAAGTAGCTTAGACTTTCATAGTCTTTTCATAAATTCCACATGAAGAACATGAAATCTCCTCGATAATAGAAAATATGAATGACGTGAATCAACATTCTATGCCTTTTAAAATAATTTATACAAAATACTTTCACAGATGCTAACGGCTTTCCATAATTTTTGAATCCAAGATAATTTCAACTTAGGATCTTTGTAAAACACCCCCCTGGCATAATACATACATGATTGGAATAACAGCGACGGAGAGACCGTAGAGGAATGACCTGATGACCACTTGGATGATGAAGGTCAAGTACTGCAGCTCCAGCTTGGGAATGACGATACAGACGGAGAAGACGGTGAAGAGGATGGTCGTCGTGGCCAACGGGAAGCAAGTGTCCTTCAGGTCTGCATAGGGACTTCTCTTGTCCACTATTTAAAGAGGAATGGCAAAGAAGACGATACTGATGAATAGAAGCTTAGAAAAATAGTATGTACACATATTATACATGTGCATCAGTGGGAGTGTTAGTATACAAATGATGCATGCACATGAGTTCATTATACAATCTATCCGCACTCAAGTTGAGGCTGTTTGTTTTTTAAGCACTGTAAACATGTTTTATATGTTGTTTCAGAAATGGTAATAAATTAATTTGTTCAATTTATTTATTCACTCATTCATTTAAAGGTAGGGACCAGTTCTGGTCATGCGATTGCATTGTGAAAGAAACGGTGTGGAATCGACCAGAAAAGGATGATCATCTAGCATATAAAAATTTGTGTGTATTGCAAGGTTCTGGAATCATCAAAATGATAAGAAATTTGGCCAAGTTACAAACACTGTACACAGAAAGATGTATATGGGACTACACGAACACGGGGCGTAAAAATCCTACCCCCAAGTTTTACGATGTTACATGACATATTTAGAATATAAAGGCATTTCAAGAGCCATGCTTTTCAGGGAACATGTCTTATCTGATGTTCTTCCACACTTGCATAATAAGAATGATAACACTCACAAATTATTTTTCACCTCTTCCCAGAACTCAACCTTCTCTTTAAAGTAGACCGACAAAGTCTGCCATCAAAGAAGGTGAATCATACTGGCTTTTTGATTTTATCATTCATACGGCTACTGAGAACTCTGATCGTTAGATTTCAAATGTTTGAATGTTCACATCAAATGCTATTGCAAATTCTTCCACAGATGGGCTGTAGTTGGATCGTATATTGTTTAATCCTTCATCCTTAAAGGCATCGTTTAACAATGTTAAATCTGAGATGCACAGCCCTACGTGTTATCAGTGTCTGTGATATGGTGTAATATTGAAGCCCTAAAAAAATTGCGCTTCAAAATGATCAAGAACTGCCTCAAAAAATAAAAAATCTTGAGTGACCGGTTTTACCATACTCGTTTTTCCCAATGGACTGTAGTGTCATAAACAATGGTTTTTTAAGTTTCAAATTTCAATCATAAATATCTTGATATTCAGACAGGCGATCAGCTAGTAAAAGTCATGGGATTCCTGACTGTCCTAAAGGTTTATAATTATGATTGCAGCATGAGCTAAATCCAGGATTTTGTTTCAGAATCTGAGGCAATAAAAATGTAACAGTCACTTTAAGACTTACGATGCTTGTTGGCGAACCATCCGGTGGTCATCTTATTACGATCAAGGAGAAGACCTCCCAGAGGAGCAACCACAAACCCACAGAACTGGATCAGGGAGAAGACATTGGTGTACCTGCTCACTGCATAACAAGAAGACAAATTCGGGGATAAATCATTTGATTATACAATTTAAAAAGAAGTGTCCTGTCAAGTCTTTTCTTCAGTAGTTCTCTGATTAATACAGTCATATCCTCGTTGGTTTTGTTTCTAATTTCGGAACTAGGAGTCTTGATTTATACTACACTTTAAGCCTATCTGCACTAGTTTGGCCAGGAGGGATTAGACTTCCCTGCGTGGTCACGGACAGGTAATTGTCTCTTCAAATCAGCTCTCAATTAACATAAGAAATAGGGGACCATGGGGGGCCAACAGGTACTGCTTAGACATTGTTTGCTACAAGTAGTGCAGTGGGGCTTTATAAAAGGCACAACTCAATCTGTAAAGGCAAAGCCACTGTTTCCAAAATAAGAAAGGACTATAATGATTGCTTGAAGGACAGGCTTCGTCTCCTTCTGTTTACCATATGATTTGTTTTCATACCAGCAGGGCCTTTGCTTAAAAGTGTAGCATTTTTAAGAACCTTCCACTGTCAAACTCTTTTCATATATACAGTAGGTTTGCGTTTGCAGTTGCAACTACAAACCTACTGTATATCCACATCACCATGCAAGCCGATACTTATAAGCAGCATCTTTTCATATAGTTGTACATTATATTGTTTAAACCGCTTAGAGGCAATTTGCAATTCGCGGTATACAAATATCTTATTATTATTATTATTATTGTTAAGACTTGTACATGTCAATATTGTAAATATGCCTAGGTAAAATACATTTGCATCCTGTACTTATATGTTTGCTTGTGAGTAGAATAAACTGAACTGAACAGAACTGTTTCTTATGCTCTTTGGAACATCTTCTGCTCTTTGGAACATCTCATGTCTTTATTATAAAGACATGTACCATACAAGGTGTTGTTAGCCCATGTGGTTTAATACCCTACCTAGTCACTCAATATCAAACTTGTTAATCATTGCTACTCAGTCTGCTGAGCCAGTGGTTGGGGTACCTACACTATCAAGGTACCTATCAAGGATACTGGTTTAAATACCCTAGTCACTCACCAACTTGTTCATCGTTGCTACTCAGTCTGCTGAGCCAGTGGTTGGGGTATCTACATTGTATTAAGGCTACTGGTTCAATACCCTAGTCACTCACCAACTTGCTCGTCGTTGTTACTCAGTCTGTTGAGCCAGGGGTTCAGGGTCCCGATCATGAAGATCAGACGAAGCTGGAGGATCGAGAGCCACGCCACCAGGAGCCAGAATAGAGGTGAGAGGATACAGGAGCGTATCGTTGGAAAGTACTGCTTCTTACATGCCTCGGCCTCCGCCTGAATCACTCGAGACTTTCTCCTTGTTGAACCTATTAATTAAACAGGAAGGAAAAGAGTACTTTTAAAGGTATTGTTTAACAATGTTAAATCTGAGATGCACGGCCCTATACATGTTATAAGTGTCCGTGGTATGGTGTAATATTGAAGCCCTAAAAAAATTGCACTTCAAAATGATCAAGAAGTGCCTCAAAAAAGTAAACATCTTTGAGTGACCAGTTTTATCATACTCGTTTTCCCCAATAGACTGTAGTGTTATAAAAACCATTTGGCAAACGCAAAATTTGATTTCGATTTTCAATCATGAATATCTTGATAATCAGACGGGAGATCAGCTTGTAAAAGTCATGGGGTTCCTGACTGACCTAAAGATTTATAATTAATGAGCTAAATCCAGGATTTTGTTTCAGAATCTGAGACAAAGTTACCCAATCCCTTCAAACAGGAAAGAATAGAGTACTTTTGAAACCATTATTAGTAAGGGTTACGTAGGGAATTGGACAGCCTTTGGATATTTAACCAATAAAAATGTCATCAATCACCTATAATGGACTTCACATTTGACAGATTTTAAGCAATGTGTCCACTCTTGGCCTTCTTCAGAAGAATCAGCCCATTAGGAAAATTAATCATCACAAATTCCTCATTTGAGCCATGACTGCAACCTCTTAAGGGAAGTTACTACTAATTTCCAAGTGGGACATGAGTTTCGCTGCTTGGGAGATTTGTAAGTGTTGCGAGATTTGAATTAAATGGTAAATTGCGAGATTTGTATTTACATTTGGATGTACATTAAATGGTAAATTGCAAAATTTGTATTAACATTTGCATGTACATTAAATGGTGAATTGCTAGATTTGAATGTACATTAAATGGTAATTCAACGATGTGCGGTGTAAGCAAACTGTGATGCCTAGCACATTGAAACAAATAAGAGTATGTCTTTAATGTTTTTGTTCTCGATTGTTTGGCAACTTTGGCACAAACACAACCATGGTATGAATTCAATTCCATTAAAAATGGGCATCAAGATTCATGATCTCAAGGACACTGCAGGGATACGCCATAAATAATCACATCTGATTGATACACGTTAAAACCCAATAACACCCCCGATTAAAAACAAGAAAGTTGTGATCAATCAAGCACAAATTGGCAACGCTGTGATGCATCTTGCGAGGCTCCCTCCCATTTGCTCTGTACTAAATAAATCCAGTTAATTTTCTATCATACATGCACCTTAAACATAATTATTGCAAATATGTTTCTACACAACCCCTGTATGAAACCAAATTCTATTCCGTCATCAATAACTGAGAAAATGAAAGTTTATGAAATTTGTGTACAAAACAAATTGGAGGTGACCTCCCATGATATATGCAGAGATGCCAACCTCTTGACACAAAAAAACAGACTGAGTATCCTAAAAAATCAGATTTTCACGAAAACTTGACACTACCTATGGCCGGTTGGTCCCAGGCCAGTAAAATTTCAGAAAAATGTGATACTGGTACGTACGGTCAAGTAAAGGGTTTGATCTTTCATTAAATTTTAAAAGAAAATTAAGTTTTTGTTGGGTTGCAGGGGTTTACTTGTACATGTTTCTATGCGATTCCATGGTTTGTATGGTTATTACAAAAAATAAAAAAAATAAAAAAAAAGAATTGTATTTTAAGAGGTGATATCGTATTATCGTATTCCACTCTTATTATCGTACTAAATACGATTACATCGTACTGGTTGGCATCTCTGTATATGTCACTGATGCCAATTTGTGTTTCACTAATGACAATTTTAAAATACATAACTTCATTAATTTCAATTGGATTTTGCTCAAACTTTCAGTGACCGGTTCCTCCCATCATTCTAATGGAAAACAAAACTAGCAGTCATTATAGACAGCCTAGACAGGTAATCTTGCTATACAGGTAGTCGTTAAAGCAGGTTAAATTGTATGTAATTAAATTTGTCTCCATTGAATTTGAAGGTTGTCTGTACTAGTTCAGCCAGAAGGGATTAGACCACCCAGCGAGGTCACTGACAGGTGGCTATCTCATCAACTCAGCTCTCAATTAGCATAAGAAAAAGAGGATCATGGGGGACCAACAGGCACCGATTGGGGAGGTTTTCTATATAGAGGGAGCAAGTAGCTACAAGTAGTACAGTGGGGCATTAAATCCCCTTTAGCATTGAAAGAGATAAATCATGTATGAATCTCCATTTCAAGAGGACTTAGGTAGGATTAAATAGCATTTAGAACCCATCGTCACCGCCATAAACAGGAAACAATCTATAACACACCGGCAGTAAAGAAAGCTCTTTCAGGAAGCCATCTATATGCCCTTCAAGGATATGACTTGATCATCAAAAAATCATTGATTGTCTCTGCAACCATGACACAACACCCAAGCAGGGTGCAGTTTCATGTAATCTACCTATTATTTAAGTAGAATCTGTATCATTGCGTAGGGCTGGATATGACTTATTCATCAAAAACTCTATGATTGTCTCTGAAACAATGACAAAAAACTTTAAAGTAGGATGCAGTATCATGTAATCAATCTACCGATACGTAAAATCTGTATTATTGGGTAGGGCTTGAGTAGGATGCTGGTATCATGTTATCTGCGTTGGATCCTGGCATTTATTGCTCAACAGGAAATCATTCAATTTCCTGGTTTACAGTGAACCAGTCTGAACTTCAAGGAGAAGCAAACGATGCAATAATGGTCACAGATTTTGGGGCTTGATTTTCTCTGCCCAACATGTAGAAGATTACTTGATGAAATTAAAGGTAAAGACCAGTTCTGCTCATGCGATTGCATTGTGAAAGAAACGTTGTGGAATCGATCAGAAAAGGTTGATCATCTAGCATATAAGTATTGGTGCGTACTGCAAGGTTCTGGAATCATCAAAATGATAAGAAATATGGCCCAGTCTTCGTAAAGTTACAAGCACTGTGCACTGTGCGCGACACATGCGTTTATCTCTCACAGACCATGTAGATAAACTAACTTACCAAATATATCAATAAGTAGGAGGTTTCCAGGCAAAATTGTTATGATCATGTATTAGTCAAAACATATTCTTTCACATGATTGGTAATAAGAGCTTCCATTTCAATTTTTGAAATTGGGGCGTTTCCAATACTGGTCTTTACCTTTAAATGTAGGAAATTTTAATTAACTACAGTTAAACCTGATGTAGTGACTAACTGTATAGCAAGATCACCAGTCTATAATGACTGCTAGTTTTGTTTCCCTTTAGAATGATCTCTCATTGGAATCTGTACTAAAGCAACCTGTCTGTCTTGTTTAGCTCCATGACAACCCTTTGAAAACCAGCATAGATTAATATTAAACTGCTAAATATTCTTGATGCCTTTGGTATATCTATCCCACAATAAATATGTGGCACAAGAAGTGTGGCATGTAAAGAGTGAATTAGGAGAGCCTTGAATCCTGAACCTCATGTCTGAGGCGTATCCACTAGACCACCAGAGCAACCTACCTCCCCCATTGGCTTTAACTCCAGATGACTTTCTTCTATCAGATCTGTTCACAGCGGCCCCCTCTCCGTTGAGCTTCCCCTTCTCAGAGACGTTGCCGTTCCCATTGGTAACTTTCATGTCAAGTTCTTCTTGGGTCATATCATCCTGCAACAAAAGAAGAAATTATATAAAAAAGATACATTGTAGATCATTGATCTCCTAATTATTCTACACAATAAATATCAAACAAAAGCCATTCTGACATAAATAATCTGAGATTGGCTTTGTGATGTCACAATCGCTATTTAAGTACCATGGCTTAGGTTTGGCATGCTAAGGTACAATAAAATGTGAACAATGCATATATGTTAACGCAATAAACTTTCATTTTGGACCAATAACCTTGATTGCAATTGAATTGAATTGAATTGAATATGAATATGAATTAAATGCCATTTTACTTAAAGACCGTCACCACTACTGGGCAAGAAGAAGGGATTAGACCACACAGCGAGCCATCGAGGTCACTGTGACAGGTGGCTATCTCATTAACTCAGCTCTCATTTAACATAAGAAAAAGAGGATCATGGGGGACCAACAGGCACCGATTGGGGAAGTTTTCTTTATAGAGGGAGCAAGTAGCTACAAGTATGGCAGTGTGCCTTTAATAGCCAAGCTAAATGTGAAGTAAAAAATTGCATTTATCAATGTAATGAGTTGAATACTCATTCTAATATCTAACTCCCAGGTGGTTTTAAAATACCTCTTTTTCCTTGACCTCTCCGCAGCCTCTCTTGACCTGAATGTAGCCGGACGGGAGGGGCCAGGGGATGCGTTTCGCTGGCAACAGGACGAAGGTGTTGATGTTGAAGAAGATGGTCGCTCCGGCGAGGATGAAGAAGGCCGTCGACATCGGCAGACCGGCCTCATAACTCAACTTATAGGACAGAATAGAATAGATATTCAGATGAGTTAGAATCAGTGTCACTTTGAAATGACGTCCTATTATTTATCGTTTGTCCGGAGTGCTCTGAATTACATAGATTACGGTAATGTATATCAAATTTTGAGCAGAAAGTGCAAAAATTGCAGGAAAATTGAAATCCATTTCTGTTGCAGTACATTGTGCCATTCATGAATTAGAGTGACTTAAAGGTAATACAAAGTTTGGGGAAATTTTGAAAATTGAGTGGATAGTGAATCTTTACAATTTTGATATATTTGGATGCCCCTGTGTATATATTATAAGCACTAGAAAATTTAGCCCCTGAAACAATTCTGCTTTTGAGAAAAATTGAATATAAAAATTTACTGGTGCTCCCAGTAAATGTTGGTAAATTTCAAATAGCGCCTACGGCCGTACAACGGTAGCTGCGACCATGAAAATCTCAGAATATGTAGTTGTGATATGTAATTTCTAAACAGCAATAGCTAATCGGTCGATTTAGTCATGAAACATTGTTTAATAGCTTATATCTTGACCTTGAGCGGGAGCTATACAACATAAATAGTTTATTATTTACAATTTTATAACTTTAGATTCGATTTCAACCGCGACACGATCACTGAATATTGTAGGGTCGCATATGCTTCCAGGGCTTAAATTAATCCAAGGCCTCAATGCCCCTCTCATTGGCCTTGGAGATTTTGTGTGCCCTTTCCAATTCTTCCTATTTGTGCTGTAATATAGAAATGTGCCCTACAGAAAAGTGGCCTTGCCCTAAAAATATTGAAATTTAAGGCCTGTGCTTCCAATATGTTCATTTGAACCAAATTTATGACCCCATACAAAAACTTTGTATTACCTTTAACAGAAAAAAATCCTTAAAGTCTCTAAATTGGCAACACAGACTGAAATATATCATTACTATTTCCATGTAAAAATTAGCAATTTCATATTGAATTTTCACAATTTTGATTCTCACCCGATTCATTTAATACACAATTTAATTTGGAAAACAACAAATATGTGTTGCCAGTTAGAAGAGGAAGAGCTGATTTATTTCTTTGCTTTTACAAAAAAAATGACAGTCAATCGAAGCCTCAAGAAAACGAAACAAAGAGTCTTTAACTTTCGATCTGATATTGCACTTGCATAGACCTTTAATCATCTTATAACACCTCTGTAAAATGAAAATACAAGAGGCGGTATCAAAATATATGTAAGATATCTATCACAACTAGTTTGAAAGAAGACACCCTGTAACAAAAATAATAATAATAGCTCACATTTATAATGCGCCTAATACTTTGTTTCTAGGCGCAGTACATAACAAATGATAAATGCCTTGCCATATCATAGCATTGTGGTGAAAACCACTAGATGACTATACATTTCGGAAAAAGGTCTGAATTCCAGGGTGATAATGAATATAATATCACAAAGGTAAACATTAAAAGTAATCCGCATGATCAAAATGCATTGTTAATTCTAGACTTTGTACTCCAGGTCGGATGTCTGAAATTCGATAAAAAAGAAAGAGTATTATTGAAACAAAGAACTCCATTGACATTTTGATAATTGTGAAATGTATCAAATTTATCTGAAAGCAGATCATTTGTTACCCTTAAAGATAAAGACCAGTTATGGTCATGCGATTGCTTTGTGAAAGAAACGTTGTGGAATCGATCAGAAAAGGTTGATCATCTAGCAAAAAAGTATTGGTGTGAGCTGCAAGGTTCTGGAATCATCAAAATGATAAGAAATTTGGCCCAGTCTTCGTAAAGTTACAAGCACTGTACACAGAAAGATGTATATGGGACAGGGCACACGTGCGCGACACGTGCGTTTATCTCTCACACACCAATAGATAAACTAATTTACCAAATATATCAATTAGTAGGCGGTTTCCAGGCAAAATTGTTATCATCATGTATTAGTCAAAACATATTCTTTTACATGATTGGTAATAAGAGCTTCCATTTCATTTTTTGAAATTGGGGCGTTTCCAATACTGGTCTTTACCTTTAAGTCAATATACTGTACACATGTTCATTTGTTCTGAATAATGAACCTTTCCAAATCAACCTAGAAATTATATATTTGCTGTTTTGTGCTGGAGAAAACAGGAAATACTGCTTTTTCCTGCACCCAACCCAATCATCCATGGTTACAAACATTTTTGGGGTGTTTTTTTTTATTTGTTTGTATTTATAAAGTAACCTTCCTATTTTCAAATGGAACTAGACGTACAGTAAACAACTAATTTATATATACACCTACAGATTTTGTTATTTTTTATGTACCGGTATGTGAAAATTGATTTGTCTCTATTCATTTTTCTTGAAAATGTGATATACAGGGGTGATAGTGAGCACTAAAAAAAAAAAAAGTTTTTTTGTTTTCCCCTCAACCACGCCCCCCTTGATTAAAAAAAAGAAGAGGATTTGCGGGGAAAAATTGGCATCTAACAACATTCCCCCCTTTCAAGTAAGAAAATTGGGACAAAATTAGGAAAAAAATAGTGCAAAATTAGGAAAAAAATAGTGCAAAATTAGGAAAAAAATAGGGCAAAATAATGGAAGAATAGAGAAAATAAGAGGGAAATTGGGAAAATCAGGATAAAATAGGGAAGAAAAAAAAAATTGGGAAGAAATCGGGAAAAATAAAAAAAATTGGGAAACCGATTTAAATCAGGTTTTTATCAGGCCTGGATATACTAAAGCTTACACCTAAATGTATTCAACAAAAGGCCCCAATTCAACCAGTCCATCTTTCATTCACGAGTTATTACAAAAAACCAAATTACAAGGGGAATGAATAATTTAGTTGTTACTGTACATGTACATGCAAGTACCCAGAGCTACCAACCATTCCGTTTTGCCGGAATTACTCCGTTTTTTACTCCAAATTACGGTATTACGTTTTTTCTTCATAAAATACGTTTTTTAATAAAAATTTTAATAATTTTTTTTTTTTTTTTCTTTTTTTTTTTTTTACATACCGCACGTCAAACAACTGCCCTAAAATGGTGATTTGATCACAAATTCAATAGAAAACTTATTTTAAAACATACTTGAAGAGAAAAATATTCTCAAAAAAAAATGAAATGCCGATAATACCAAAATAACCACCAACAAAATTACCTGCTTGTATGGAAAAAACGGAATGGTGAGTAAACATTTCTGCATTGGAAGTGTGTCGTGCGTGTAAGTTTCGTTTTCATGAATTCCTTTTTTTGGTGTAATTCCTTTTTTTTGCCATCATGATTCCCTTTTTTGGTCGCACAAGGTTGGCAGCTCTGAATCACGTAATTGAGATTGATCCCACTCTCAAATTAGGTGTGATCGATTCATTTCAATCACAGCTTATGCCTACATGGTAAACAGGGCCTTGAGATAAATTTCTCTCTTCTCTTCTCTCCTCTGGAGATTTTAAAGGGACTTGTTAAAGGTAAAGACCAGTATTGGTAACGCCCCAATTTCAAAAAATGAAATGGAAGCTCTCATTACCAATCATGTGAAAGAATATGTTTTGACTAATACATGATGATAAAAAATTTGCCGGGAAACCGCCTACTAATTCATATATTTGGTAAATTTATTTCTCTCATGGTCGTGTGAGAGAGATAGGGTAGTCCCATATACATCTTTCTGTGTATAGTGCTTGTAACTTTACGAAGAATGGGCCAAATTTCTTATCATTTTGATGATTCCAGAACCTTGCAGATGCTAGATGCTAGATGATCAACCTTTTCTGATCGATTCCACAACGTTTCTTTCACAATGCAATCGCATGACCATAACTGGTCTTTACCTTTAACCTTTTTCAGTTAAAAAAAATAATGTCAGAGCAGTGATTTTAATGCTACATGTACAATTCAAGATAATCTGAAAGTTTGATTGATAACAGACCATTATTAATGATGAAAATTGGGAAAAACTGACCGATCTGATCGATTCCTGAATTCTCCCTACTACATGTATATTATTATAATTTAATTATATTTTAGGGGGGGGCGGGGTGTAAATCGTCACAAAGCAATGAATTGGCTCTATATAGGCCTACCATTCCAAACATTTACATGTATTGTTGACAGATTTTAAAAAGCCTGTTTCATGTCTTATTTTCATGGAGAAATTGTTGGGAAAATTCAATAATTTTTTGGGGAGAATTTACTGTTAGAGGGTGTTGCACAGAGACGCCTTCAAAGTAAGAAAAACATTAATATATTTTGTGGTTTCAGAATTTTTCAGGATATTTTTGCATGTTAGAGGGTTAGTACAGTAGGAGGAATATACATTTCATACACAACTTAAGCAGTTTTTTCATCAACCTTCAAAAATATTACTGATTCACTTTAAAGCCTATCTGCACTAGTTCGGCCAGAAGGGATTAGACCTCCCTGAGGTCACTGGCAGGTGATTTATATCTCATCAAATCAACTCTCAATTAACATAAGAAAAAGGGGACCATGGGGGATCAACGGGTACCGCTTAGGCATTTTTGGCTCAGTATATAGAGGGCGCAAGTAGCTATAAGTAGTGCAGTGGGGCTTTAAAGAACAGCTTCATCCTTTTCTTACCTTTACAATAAGCATAACAACAGCTGAAGAATCAAAGCAGCCACTCATCAGAGTCATCACGGTAGCCTTGTTAGGACCAAACAGATTGGAAACCTGAAAGAAAGAAAAGAAACCCTTTCGTAAATGATGATGAACATTGCACAGGAGTGACTTGTACAGTACCTGCAACTTTACCATTTTGAGTTTGTAACTATTTGAGAAATAATGCTTTACGTTGTGAAAAAGGGGCACTGGCCTATCAACTTGGCTTCTAAACCCGGACCTCCCAGTAATATGAAATACATACTGTTCCACTATTGAAGTGCAATATTCCAGTGGTATTCATAATTTGCGTAAAACTGTAAATACATAGATTAAAGGTACTATGTCCCATTTGCAGGCCAAAAAAATGAAAAAGTTAAATTCCAACTGCATTTGAAAGATAATACTAATTTAGAACTTCCCTAAAAAAGGTGGGGCTTGAAAATGTTTTCAAGTGGGAAAATAATGACTATTAGTTGTCAAATCGACTTTAGGGCTATAGAGCCCAAAAGTAATAGTCTTGATTTTCAGACAATTGTACCGAATGGTCATACGTTTTATGTTGCGCAAAGATTCAATCAGTTTAATCTTGGCCATCACAAGAAGTGGTTTATAGACAAATGCTCATGTACCCTTTACAACTCTTTTCATGTATGTTATTACCAAAGAAGAAAAAAAGCCAGTCAGTCACTCAATAGTGTCTGACAGTGAAGTCTAGCAAGTAAATGGGTTTCTTTGCATAATTTGAATATGAGGACACTGCTAACGTTTAAATTTCACAGATAGGACATACATGACATATTCATAATTCCTGCAAAGTTCTACAGCATTTGAGGTTGGCTGCAAAAGGGACATAGTACCTTTAAGGGATAGAGCAACGTCGATCTGGCGCTACTCAGTGGCTGCCGGGCTCACGATCAATTGGGCAAAAAGAATTTCTGTTTCGGTGTAATAAAATTTGGAGTGGACCATTAAAGATTATTATTATTATTATTATTTTTATTATTATTATTATTCAAATTTTCTGATTAATGGAAAAATGAATTAGTTAGGGCTCAGAAATATAAATGCTCATTTCCCCATGAAGTCTGATCTTCTCAGCAATTAATGTTTTGTTCTTGTGTTTTCTCTGATTCATTAGGTAATAAATCATGCAACTTATATATGTTTATCTCTTTTTAACCTCACATAAATATCATGAACAGACAAGTAAAATAAAAGAGATACATGCAGATATTACCCTAATTACCTAGAAATAATTAGTGAAAAAAATAGTGCTTTTAAACTCCATGAAGAAAAAATGTAAATTAATGTACAAATTCATTCAATAATTTTTGAATAGTTAATTATACCCCCCCCCCCCAAAAAAAAAAAAAAAAAATCTAAATTAAAATTAAAATTTAATTTAATGAAGAAAAAAAATGTCCTTGCCATTTCAATCCTCCAAGACCTTTTCAGTCTTGTGAAGACAAAGTTTGCAGTTGTTTCATTGGACTTTTAACACTATATTAATCAGTGTCAAGCAATCATTCAGGTGCCCTATTTTTAGTTTATCTCCATTCAGAGTCCCTCTGATTGCCATTGTTGAATGGACTATTAAAGTCTGCACTAATCATTTAGCAAACAGTTTATCATCCACTCCTGTGCAAATAATTGCTACCAACAACACAATGGACATTTGTTGAGTACATACCCCGGGTACATTACATACGTGTAGACCTTGAAGCTATCAAGATGTCAATTCCAAACTATATGCACTACATGTACATGCATGTGAACTGAAATGACCCATTGGATCAACAGCCTGTTCATTTCATGTTAAAGTATCACAAGAATACATTATAGAATAACAAATTCAAACTTATCATCCCAAATTATACTGTACTCAGAAACAAAAGTGGTGGCAACTTCACCTTTAAAAAAAAGCACTACAGAGTACAGTGTTGTAATTAATTCTCAAAACAATAGATTTGTCAAGTTTTCTAAACTGCTCATTTTAGGAAAGTTTATTAATTAAGCAAAATCTGTTTGTTTTGCAAACAAATACAATGTAGCTCTCTACATCAAACGTAGGGGTACATGTACATTAACAACAAAAAATAGAAACAATTTCATCATCCCATTTTCCCCTGTAAAAAGCTGTATAACCTTATACATCAAGTATATTTTGTGAGGGAATTCAAGTTCTTCATCGTGTTTCATCTTTATAAATAGTGTTTCAACTTTCAAGTCATGTAAATCCACAATTATAATGGAGCCTCTGTCAAAGGTCAGGGACATGCTTTTTTATATCAGTGAAAGAATAAAAATGGCAAGACAAGAATTTCAACAATTCATGATTCATGTCATTATGGCATCATTTCATTAATTTTCTCCTCTAATTTGTTCTCACGTTTATAACCATTGATTTGAAACTGTGTAAAACAAGAAAAAAAAATAAAATGTGTGCACCCCTTTGAAAACCAAGTCCTGTTGAAAGAGATCATCCACTCCTTGCGTAACTACATTTAAAACGAAGAAAGGGGAAAAAAAGACCCAGAGCCTAACCGAAAACTTTGATTTAGTTTCTCATTATATCTTTTCCGTCACTGATTTGAAACAAACTTTAAGCTTGTTATCTTTCCAGTGAATACCTTTGGTGCAATAAATGATTTGATAAAGGTCGGCTTAGCATGAATTAGACCAAATGTGTTTGACCCATCCCTTTCAGACTACTAAAGGTCATTGTATGGCTGTACGAAAACAGAACAGTTATACCATAATTAAATGATATATTTTCTATTGTAAACACCGCATACCGGTATATCAAAAACACCATACCAGTACATGTATAATAACCATGCGTTTCAATTGAAAACTCTATGAAAATTATGGGTCCCATTCATGTCAAAATGTTGTATCATATACAAAAAACGTCCAACTGGGCAGGGCTTATCCTATCGTGAGCACATGTGATTGGCCCGCTGCCATGTTGAGTGATCTCTTATGACTTTAAACCTACAGGTACTTTCTTTATGATACGTTTCCTATTTTCATGTGTACTATGAATATGATTATTCTTTACACAACGTTTCGTTTTAAACGTTCCATACCAAATTTTCTTTTGTCTGAACAGGCCTTTTGTCTTAATTTGAGATACCATTAGGGACGGCTGATGATGATCTGGTAATGCATGCAAGTAATGGATGGCAGAGTGGGATTCAGTTTAGAGGATTAGGTTGGATTGATTGATCGAACGGCTCCTTCAGAATTTCAGACAAGCCCTAGCTTTGCTGCTCTGAATGCTACCTGTTTATAAAAGTTAGGCTTTGCACTACTTAAAAAAGCAAATTCCACTCTGAAAGCCAGTTGAATTTGATAAAAGTAGAAGAAAAATAAGGTGCACCGTATTTAAAAAGTAGTGACACAAAATCATAATTTTTATTTTCTCTCTAAAAAAAAAATCTAATTCTACATGTACTTGATTGCTATTCTGTACACAACATATATTTCACATTTGTGAACAAACCCATACAAAATATAGAACTACATGTAGTTCTTAATCAACAAGTCAAAGACCAAGAAAATTGTTATGAACTGTCAGTACAAAGCGAAGCAAATGGAAGAGATGCCCAAATTGAGCTCCCAATTTCATTACTACTACTATATCCATTTTGTTACTTTTTTCAGATTTTTTCAGAGTTTCACTGATCCATAAATTCTTTTCCCTTTCTGCCTTTTATTGAATAAAACCAATTAAATACATGTATCAGGGTGGGCTTTCCCTTTAAATGCTACCTGATAGTACCTGCACATTTATTCTGATGTATCGCCAGATTGAGCAATGATGATGCGTGTGTGATCATGCTTGCGTACAGGTACCGGAAATCCCTCCATGTACGCCTTCACCAAAAGCGAGAGTGAAAAATCCATAATTGTCAGGAAAATCTTGGCCCTTAGGGCTCAGATATAATTTAGCGAAGAAGAAAATGCATATATCTCAAAAGCAGGCTATTTTTGGTTGCTTTACCTACATGTATGCAGTATACATATTTTATATAAATCTGAAGTAGTGTCAGTAGAATACCCTGCCTTTAACATCATAATCTTCATCTTGTAAGGAAAGTTCAAGCAAAAAACGACTCCACGTAGGATTAATATGAATTTTCAAAAATATCTTTAGAAAAAGGAGATATCATTGGAGGATTTCCATTTTCATTTTTTTTCACCAACAGATTAAAAAAAATTCTGTCACCGCTAAACAGCTGGGTCATTCCATGTCAAATCACCCAATGGTTTTAACCCGACCATTTTTGATTTTGATGAAACTTTGTGTACTTGTTGAGTGTGATCTCACAGCACCAAATCCCAAATTTTAGGTTAATCGGGTGAGGGGTTTGGGAGATACGGCCCACCAAATTTTGAGATTTTTTCAAAAATGGGGGTGGCGGGCCTACCTTTGAACCCTTGTATCTCGGGACCTAATGGGTCAATCTTCACAAAATTTGTATTGTTGGAAAGGGTATTCAATAAGGATTCCAAATCTGCCGTCATTTTGAAGATTCGTACATGTTGGGTACTTTGACCTCTTGACCTAAGATTTGACCTTGAAATTGACCTTGTGGATCACGTGACCATGACAACATTTTTCATGAAATGTAATCTCTGACATGTTCACTAAAACATATAAAAGTTTCAGAGATATATATTTTTTGTTTAGGAGCAATAAGGATTGAAAGTATCCATACTTTTTAATACAGATATTCATAAACCCTATTATAATGTATACAATACATGCAATTTGCACAGCACAACATACATATTCCACATGCTTTTTTGTTCTAGTCATATCCATCCTAAATGTCAGCAGTACGTGAAAAGAAATAGAATGACAAGTTCATATAGGCCTAAAGGGTTAACAGGATGTATGGCTTTAGGCCTCCGAGTCGGTTCTACAGGGGTGATAGTGAGAACTAAAAAAAATTGTTTTTTTGTTTTCCCCTCAACCACGCCCCCCATTGAGTAAAAAAAAAAAGAAGAGGATTCGCGGGGAAAAAATGGCATCTAACAACATTCCCCCCTTTCGAGTAAGAAAATTGGGGGAAAAATAGGGAAGAATAGAGAAATTAAGGGGGAAATTGGGAAAATCAGGATAAAATAGGGAAGGGAAAATCGGGATAAAATAGGGAAGGGAAAAAAATCTGGATTTTGTTGTTGTTGATTAAAACCAACTTATTATCAGGCTGGACTTCCCCTTTAACGAATAGGGGGGGGGGGGGGAATTTTCCAGGGGGTAATTGTCCTAGAACCGACTTAAGAGGCCTAAAGCCATACATCCTGTTAACCCTTTAGGCCTATATGAACTTGTCATTTTATTTCTATTCAAGTACTGCTGACATTTAGAATGGATATGACTAGAACAAAAAAGCATGTGGAAGATGTATGTTGTACTGTGCATATTGCATGACTTGTATTCATTATAATAGGGTTTATTGTGAATTTCTGTGAGTATGGATACTTTCAATCCTTATTCCTCCAATCCAAAAAATATTATAACTCTGAAACTTTTATATGTTTTAGTGAACATGTCAGAGATTACATTTCATGAAAAATGTTGCCAAGGTCACGTGATCCACAAGGTCAATTTCAAGGTCAAATCTTAGGTCAAGAGGTCAAAGTACCCAACATGTACGAATCTTCAATATGATGGCAGATTTGGAATCCTTATTGAATACCCTTTCCAACAATACAAATTTTGTGAAGATTGACCCATTAGGTCCCGAGATACAAGGGTTCAAAGGTAGGCCCGCCACCCCCATTTTTGAAAAACTCTCAAAATTTGGTGGGCCGTATCTCCCAAACCCCTCACCCGATTGACCTAAAATTTGGGATTTGGTGCTGTGAGATCACACTCAACAAGTACACTAAGTTTCATAAAAATAAAAAAATGGTCAGGTTAAGATTTTCAGATTTTTTTGGTGATTTGACATGGAATGGCCCAGCTCTAAACTCTGATCTGTATCTTTCATGAGCATGAATTCAGTATTCGTCTCAATGGGCTTTACAATTTTGGTACAAATGACCTTCATCTGACCGTGCCCAGCTTGTATACATGTAGATCTACAAACTGTAGCAGAAGAGGACTGCCTTGTCACATTATCTTACAGGTCATTGTGTTTAAGATAATAACAAATGAATAGGTTGAAAAGATGTTTATGTAATTTCTCTTTTTTGTTTTATTGCATAATTTTATATCACTCAGTAGTCGAGCTACAGCCAGAGTAATTTCATTATCATTATCCATAGGGCCTATTATCTTCATCATCATCATCATCATCATCATCACAATCACCATCACCACCACCACCACCACCAGTACCATCACCACCACCGGTACCATCACCACCACCATCATTATCACCACCTCTATCACCATCATCATCATCATCACCATCACCACCACCACCACCATCATCATCATCACCACCTCTACCACCACCATCATCACCACCACCACGTCCACCACCACCACCACCACCACCACCACCACCACCATCATCATCACTACCATATAATCATAGACCCTTACCTGCATACTGCAGACCATCATGAGGATGCCTCCGATACCGATCAAGATGCCTGCTGGAAACAGAAAGTTAGCCCTCTCTGGTGTACTGAACCCAAGAAACAGAAAACCCGCTAGAATGAAGATACTGCGGGCAGGGGAAAATAACAAATGTAAAAATATACCTTCTTGTCAGTAGTACCAGTGACAGCAGTCATAACTCTTTATATGCCACACAAATAATATCACTGTGCCACACATTTATTGTTTCATGGGATGGATATCCCAAAAGGGTTCAGGATCATTTTAACTGTTTCCAGTGCAATATTAAACAAAGGCATGAGACAGAGAAATTCCCCAAAAGGAGGAAGATTAAATGAGGGTCCGCAGAAAACTGTAGAATATGTAATAGCTAGGACACATTTTCCTTGCATTTAAATTCTAAATTTGAGAACTTATTACCCCATCTTGCTTAAAGGGACTCCGTTACATTGTTTAGATGAGAGATTAAATCTCATCCCTGTAAACTATACCGGTGTTTAAAGGGTTGTTATCTTCCTTCAGACATTTAAAAGCTAATTTCATTGGAGGAGCTCGCGCCTTTAAATGTTTTTTTAACAGATATATGGCGCTATACAAATGCTGTTCATCATCATCATCATCATCATCATGGAGCTATCCAAAACCAAAAATGAGTAATTTAACAAAGCTATTGTGTTGCACAAAGCAATCCAAACTATCGATTGGTATCTATTTTTTGTGCAAAATTGGCATCAATTGCATGTTTGGCAAATGAGCGACTGTGCTGAGAGGCGAAAAACTCAACCAAAGTGTTAAATCTTGATGTCATAAGCAACTTTAAGATGCTTGATTGGAAATGCAAAGGTCATGAATTTAAACGCCATCAAAGCACAGCATTAATAATAATAACCTTAGATAATTTAACAGGCATTAGGCATTAACCTACATTTGCCGCCCTTACATGTAATCCAGGTTTAAAACCTAAAATAAATTCATATTATTTGCAAGCAAATTCTGATTTTTATTTTAAACTAAAAGTGATCATGTGATATCATCAGTTGATTCCCCCCCCCCCCCATTCATTATTATTCAACTAAGGAATCAAGATCTGCAGAAAAGTTTGCAATGTGTGTGTGTCTGTGTGTGTGGTGGGAGGTGGGAGTGGGAGGGGGGGGGGGAGTATCATACTTGTATCCCAACTTTCATTCTCCTGAAAGAGGGCTATATGGGGACAAAATCTAAAAATTGTCAATGGAATGCAATCATTTATGATATTCTCTAGGATGAATACCATTGAAGGTTACATGTATATGGGTCATTCCATCGGGTTGGGTCATAAATTGTGACATGAAGGTTCAAAATTCAGAGTTGGTGAATAATTTGTTTATTGTTATATCCTGTTTCTAACACCAATCCTACAATAGATTCCATTGGAATTGTGTGTATTCCTTTGCACACTTACATTTAAAATGAAAAAACAGACACAACAAAATACCAACGTTACAAGGACATCTTTTTTTACTTGCTCATTTATTTTCTGACCTGAAACTTTGTTACAGTCTGTACTCCACTTTTTTTGGTGTGGAAAACATTAAGATGATGGGAGCAATAGTTTAGAATACTCAAAACTTGAACACAGCAACATTATATCAACTTATAAACATGAAACAAATGAGGAACTAGCAATTTTCAGATCATGTTTTTCTTCTAAAGGGTTATCTTTTCTCTTGCATAGAAAATCTTGGCTGCATTCTAAGAAATGTGCCAATTAATTGATGCATGAAACATATTAAATGAGATGATGACACAAATGAAAGGAAAGCTGCAAGATTTATGGTCTATATTCACCTCAACACCTCGAAATACCAATGTTACATGGACATCATGTCCGAGTAACATCCGTATGATATTAGAGTTACTGACCTCTTATACTCATTTAAACATGACAGACTATATCAAATGTCATCTGAAATATCTTTCATCCATTGACCAGTAAATAAAAAAACAAAATATTCATACAATAGGTGTATTGGTTGATATTAATGATTAACTTTATACTTCTTCAAAATAGTGATTAAATTGGAAAGATCTTCGTTTCCAGGAATATTTCGATGACTTGTCATTTTGCCTGCTCTCTTGATCGATCTCTCTGCCGGAGCTGAATCCTCAGGCAGCAATCTAATAAATATGCATGAAAAGAAAGAAATAAAAACAAATGAGTAAACAATATTAAATGAGATAAAAATAAAACAAAACTGTAAATTGCCTCAAAATGTGTGTTCTGGTTGATAATTATGAGTACTTGTACATTGTAACATTGTAAGAATTAAGGATGGAACAACTACACAGAGGATTGCAAGATGGATAGGGAGGCATCATCCTCACGTTTGGCTAGTTTTGCATGCCCAAATAGAAGTAGGTATTTGGTTTTCATTTATTATTATTTATCATTCTTTTAAGTTCAATATTTGTGTTAAATTATTAATTTCTTATTTTTGTTTGTTTGTTGTTATTTATCATTATTGTTTTATATCTTATTTTTTGGAGGGGAGGGTAGGTGGTGAAAACCCTTTAACCTCCCTTTAACCTTTGTAGGAGGGGGGAGTGGGAGCCACATGGCAAACATCAATAATGATTTTATTTTAAAAAAAAATATTTAAAAAAAATTATTTAAAAAAAAAATAAAAAAATAAAAAATCATTATGTATCCAATTCTAATTGGATCGGGGGAGGGGTCGCATGCCCTCTCCCCTTTAGCTCTCTCCATTTTTCTCTATCTCAACTCCAACCCCCTTTTTTGCCCAAAAGTTGGATATGTCGGCCTTAGATTGAACTTCCTAACAATTTTAAATAACTTGTGTTTTTCCTTAGGCTTAGCCATCATTTTTCAATGACAATTAATGGCATCATATAATTAATATTAATTAATTTAACAGTTGTGAGAAAAATTCTGAGGTATAGGAACATCAGTTATATCTTTATTTACGGGATTCTTATAACAAAATTCAATTTCTGTCTAAGAAATTAGCTTTTTAAGGGGAAAAGTCCGGCAACGATTTTGCATGTTTCGTTATAACACATATATCAGTATGTGGGACAACAGTAAAATATTCACTCACACGTGATGGTTTTGAAACCGTTTTAAGCTATAAATAACACAATTTAAAACGGAATTACATTTAAACAAAATGGAATTTCATTGTCTATGATAAAAATTCGGGCTATAAAAATAACTTAAAATACATATTACGTACCAATTTGGGCGCTGACGGGCGAAAATGGCTGCCCGACGTTATATGGACATTGTCACGTTTGTGGTTGCAGCTCAGGGGTAGGTCGTCGCACACCATCAAAAAACATGTGTGCGCGTTCGTGAATAACTAGCAGGTCATTTTAACACCAAAAACTGAAGCTAGCGGGCTGGTTTGATCTCAAACACCGTAATTTCACACCGACGTTACCAAATTATGAAGGACATCGCGGGGGATTGTTGTGGTAAATTAATTATTTTCTTGTATTTACCGACCGATTTAATCGTCATTCTTTTAACATATGTTCATCAGGGGTTGTACCTTCCTAATAAGATGAAAGTTTCTGAGAAAATATCCTGCTAAATTTGTGTAAAATGTTAGATTACCGCCGTTACGAAAAAAGTGCTTAGGACATTGTTGGTAACGTCGGTATTGTGTTTTTTCAATATGGAATAACTTGCCGATTTTTTGCACATTTCACCTGAGCTTCTCAGACATAGTAGGGGTATTAAAGGTGACATGTTTTAAGTAGGAAACATTGCATTATGATGAATTTTTTTCCAGAAATGAGTTCATGAAAATGACTTGTTTTCATGTCACAACTTTCACCCTTAAAATCGCTGAGACATCGGTAGTTAAACTCTCACCAAAAAAAAAATATGATGAACAAGTTTCTGTTTTCATGTTTATTTATTCTGTCATACATTACTCTTAAATAAAATATACTTTTAATTTTCTAAAAATACATTTAAATTTGAGAAAATAGCTTCTAAACATTCAAACACATGAAAATGCTGAAAAGACCCAACCCGATGGAATGACCCATATGGACACAATATTGGCTAGGAGCATGACACTTTTTTGTAAAGATGATGATATAGTACTCTAAACAATCATGCAACACAATGGAAGTACATGTATGTGTGTTTGAACTTTGAACTTTAACCCTAAATAAACTCCATTGTCACTTTACATGGATAACACATACATGTAGGAGCGGCCTACATGTAGCTACTCGGTGTGAAGACCCACACAATGGGCTTTCTATCAAGGCAATATAAACTGTGAATATAGAACCAAGGGCATGGTCAATATTTGTCTTGACAAGGAGCATTTTTATTAACTTGTTGAATTGGGCTGTCGTCAATACCAGAGTTCAATAAAACATAGAAGGACACTATGCATATGTACATGTACGTACACACTATTGAGTCGGTTTGATGAAGGCCAAAATCAGACTTGAATAAGGACAAGAGAAGAACATACATCTGTACGCTTGAAAAAAGACTTTCAACAATCTTTCCATCTCTTTTTGGAAAATGAGATGAAAAGGATCTTCTTCAAATAATTGTCCAAAAGAGTAGAATAAAGAATTCCTGCTCGTCACCAAAAGGGTATTCACTCATAAACAGGCAAACCTGTCTATAGCGAACGCCCAAGGGAAACACAAAGAGTGGTCTTTTTAGAAAGGTTCCTTTAGTACATGTTTCAATGAGAAACCTTTTTCAAGGGGAACAAAAAATGTGGTGTTTCTAGAAAGGTTCCTTTAGTACATCAAATTTGGTCTTTGTAGACAGGTGGTCACCAAAGCAGGTTCAACTGTATTTTAAAACAGATAACGCCCTACTGGCTCTGAAGAGATGGTTTACTATTACATTATTAGCATAATTACATTATAAGCAAGCAATTTTATGTTGTTTTATCATTTATGACTTGTTGTTTTATAAGATTTATTATGACAATTGGAGTACCTCTCATTAAAATGAAAGATAAATAGATGAAACATACCTTAAACCCTGGCCAGTGAGGGTTTTCCCATTACTTTCTATATTGGGAGTGCCCCCCCCCCACCCCTCTTCCCCCTCACTTACATGTAGATAAGGACTCAACAAAAAAGATGTTGTATTGCCCTTTAGGTGCCAAAACATGGGTCGGTCGGTCTGAAATCTTTTTAAAATAGTACTCCCTCTTTGGGCTGATATTTTTCAGTTTTGAACGCTTTAATACATTTTTTTGTCTAAAAAACGGTTTAAAAACAAAACTTTTTTAAAAAGCCGACTGTAGATTTCAAGATTTTCGGGTTGGTCGCAAAGGGCAATACAACATTTTTTATTTTAAGGCCTAATAGAACACCATTTGCTTTGGCGACAATTGCTACCGGCTTCATTATGTCAAAGATATGGGGTGATGATTGCATTTGGGGTTTAGGTTAGGATTAGGGTAAGAGATACATTTAGTGTTAGGATTAGGATTACGAATATAGGGTTAGGTACTGTATAGTGTTTGGTCCAGAGCTTAATTTACAAATTTGGTTAGAGCAGAATATCGACTTCAGAGCAATCGCCGCCGAAGCATACGTCACAGAATCACCAGCCCACCATAATGCTTACCTGAACAAGATCCGCACAAATCGAGTGCCGATTTTGTCAAAGAGGAGACCACTTGGAAACACCGAGCCCTGCATGCAGAATGCTGCTACCGTAAACACCAACTGGAACTTACTATCCTGATAAGCACACGGGAGCATGGGATCATCTAATCCATTCTCGTGTCCAGAATCATTGCCGGAGAGAATATGAGAATCGGTCACTTCAGGGGACGATGTCCCATATCCGAAGGTATCGTTGGAGAGTACGACATCGGGGGAAAGGTCATCATCGCACCCTTCACGGAAGAACTGTTGCTGTTTGAGGATGAATACGAGAGACGGCCATCCGTAGAAGATGCCGGAGTTGAAGGCGTTTTCAAGTATACTGAGGATCAAGGTGAACGTCTTCTCGATCTTGGATCGTAACCTGGCCATCTAAGTATTAACAGAGAGCATATATATAAGTTATGTGGTGGATCCTTTACAGCCTGTTCTTACAGCCTATTCGATATTCAGAATATAGGATATTTATTGAAACCTGTGAAACATTGTATAAATTGTCATTGTATAACGAAAGGAGCGTAATTCAATTTTTTTTTTAATTGTTCAGTACGTGAGAGCATACAGCAAAAAGGTATACATGTATGGGTGGATCTAAGGTGATGCTAACTAAACCGAGTGTACTTATACAAAAAATGTAGTTAAGATAAGTGCAACAGTTGATAATAATTTGTTAAATGGGGATGCGCGGTTGAGTACTACTACTACTGTAGGAGGATTGAGAGAAATTGATGATCGGTCGTGCATTAATTATATCGGACTGATGTGTATATATTTATTTTACAACATGCCATGATTATTGTTAGGAAAAATTCTAGAAACAAAAACAAAACAAAATCTGTTTTTGCTTGTTTCTGTTCGTTGAAAACAAAACCCACAAACACTGAAACAGCAGCAAAAATGAGCAAACTACATGTATCACCCAGACACTCCCTTACAAAAATGTACCATGGTAACCATGGTACTTTTGTCCAAATTACCATCCACCATGGTAACCATGGTTATCATGGTACCAAAACAGTGAAATACATTAGGTAATTAAACAATGTATTTCATTGTTTTGGTACCATGATAACCATGGTTACCATGGTGGATGGTAATTTGGACAAAAGTACCATGGTTACCATGGTACATTTTTGTAAGGGCTGTGTCCAGCTCCAGAAGGGTTGTGTATATATCCGGACAGTTGATTTAAAAAAGCAATTTGAAGAAGTTTAGAAGAAAGGATATCTTAAATTTTATGACACACTTATTGGAAAGTACCACTATTATTACAATAAATGCAAAGGACAACTGGACAAGTATTCATATCAATTTCAGGATGGCTTCACATCTCTCTTTCCAACTGGACCAACCCCTCACTTTTTTTCACAATGCATCTCTCTCTCACTCAGTCTCAGTCTCAGTTTCACTAGATTATGTGATGTCACTGTAAACCCCCTATTCTTTGTATGTGTGTACTACCGACACCTGCACCAACTGCAGGAAGGAAGCTGGAAGCCAAGCAAAGAAGAACTTAAACTGAAGGTATTAAATTGATGTTGCATGATCATTAAACAAAATATGTAATTTTAACAATATTGTTTGTTATAATTCATGATATTCGAAGGCCTTTGTTTGTTTAATACCACAGAAAAATTTAATTTATAATCACTAAGACTATCATCAAATGCACACTAGAGCCTAGTAGAACTATGTAAAGTAACTTTCTGTTAGTCCTTCCTTTATTGTGTGGAGTGCAATTAGCATGATTAATATCCGATGCGAGAACCGCGCACCTCCAGCCCAGCCAAGGCGGGGTTATGAGAGGCGATCGAGAAGAGAAGGATTCGCGGCGGAGAAGCAACCTAGAATCTGAGACTCAGCTCAGCGGAGCATATCTCGAAAGAAATTAGTACAATAATGATTTCGTGAAATGTATTTACCTTTGCAGCTCGGTTGTCACGTCACTATCACACCAATGTAGCAAAGTTATCAAGCACCAGTAACCATTTCTTTATGTCATAAGTTAAAATCTGTTTCCAATTCCAAACACACTCGTATCCACGTGTGTCAGTAGTAATTCGTATCGATGGTTTGTTGATATCATTCACGACTTTGATTGGTCGGTATTCGAGAAAACGCGCGTTGAAGGGGGCGCGTCTATCACTTATCAACTTGCTTGCCAAGTTCTCGTTGGTCTGCTGCCAGCTGGAGTTTTGTTCTCGTTATTATTCTTCCAGGAGGAAGTGAAATATACCACTGGAATGTGCATACAAAGTACAAGCAGGGAGTTGTGAATTATAATACATCATGTACAGTTAACAACTAAGTTTTGTAATGTTTCAGATATGTGGAAAATTGAGTTGTCCCGAATTATGTTTCTTGGGAATAATGTTCAACAAATTAGGCCCTTATTCAACCAATTATGATAGACTGTCAAGAAAACAGCTACAGAAATTAAAATGCCCTAAAGTAATGCCTTTAAAAATCTACTTGGATTACATGATATGTCATTATAATGTTCACACATTTCATAAGATGCAAAAGGCACTTGAGAATGGCTCAGGTGGATTTTTGTTTAGAGTCGATCTTACCGATCGTGTTATAATCAAATTCACAAATCTATCCATAATTCAAAAGGAAGTGGAAACACATGAACCAAAATAACAAAGAATAATCATTATTCAAAAAGATATATTTTATTTGTCCAATCTGTTGTTACTAGTGCATCATCACATGATCTTGAGTACCTGACGATAAGGTTTAAAATTAAAAATAAATTGTTTGGCAATTTCAAAATACTGTATCACATTTTTATATACATATCATAAGTTAACATGATTATTGTCCATTTTTCTTAAAGTGTAGTTTACCAACCACCAGAACCTATCTTATATGATTTGATCTATTTCGACGCTTCTCATTGGCTACATTCTTCAACCCATTTTATAATATCCTTTGTTCGTTCATACTCCTTAACCCTTATAATGCCATGCTAAGTTTTTGATATTGACATGCTACACTGCAGCTGTACACAAATCAGTCTATTTAGATAATTGGCACACTTCAATAAAAATGATGCAACAACACATGTTCAATCATCGCATGATCTGGATTAAATTGGCAGAGTTTCAAGAAAAATACTTTATACAAAATATATAATTTTTACTAAAAATACAAAAAACTGCACTAGAGTACCAACATGAAATAATGTGCATATTGATAATCATTCAATTCTGTTTATCTCCTAATATCGTACAATTAGATCACATATGATATTTTTAGAAATTTAACTGTTCTCAAATGACATGATTGGGTTTTTCCCCTTAATATAACATCTCTCAAAAGATACACAGAGAGGATAATGAAGAAACATTGAGATATCAATCACTAGCGAAGGAATGATATTATACTTTCCTTCTTCTGCAGTATTTGCATCTACAGGTAACCATTCATGAATTTTCTTTAAAAGAAATATACTTTGCACAGTTACTGAGTATTATAAACTGAATATGCATTTTTTACATACAATAGTGATACTTAAGTTGATGCATATAGTGTAAAGCAACAACAAAACAAAAAATATTAATGAAAGTGAAATTGATGTGAAATTAAACAGTAAAATGATTTCATAGCAGTAAATGGTTGCATACAGAACTGTGAAAGG